>VZTZ01019068.1:246240-297267 GCA_013400955.1 Drymodes brunneopygia
TGAAAGAGATACTCCAGTCCCGTAAACATCTTTGTTGCCGTCCGCTGGACCCGCTCCAGGTGTTCCGTGACTCTTTCGTACTGAGCAGCCCAGGACTGGTCACAGTAATTCAAAAAGCATAAGTAAATAAATAAATGGATAAATAGTGAGAAAGGCTCTCCGCCCGGCCGNGGAGCGGGGCGGCGGGCCGGGCGGGCGGGCGGTGAGGACCGGCCTGATCTGATGGCTCTGCCTTCCCTTCCGCGGCCTCTGCCTTGTTGCAGCCACCATTACTTCAAGTACTGCAAGATCTCTGCGCTGGCGCTACTGAAGATGGTGATGCACGCCAGGTCCGGCGGTAACCTGGAGGTGATGGGGCTCATGCTGGGCAAGGTGGACGGGGAGACCATGATCATCATGGACAGCTTCGCCCTGCCCGTGGAGGGCACCGAGACCCGCGTCAACGCGCAGGCCGCCGCCTACGAGTACATGGCTGCCTACATCGAGAACGCCAAGCAGGTAAGGAGAGCTGGCAGGGGGTGTCCGACCCCCTCCGTGGAGATTCTGTGCCTCTTGTGAGCTTCAGGAACATACTCGGGGGGCTGCGGGCTTCTCCCCTCCCTCAGTGATAAAGCGCCTGTCCGAGTGTCCTGTTTCAATTCAAACCTGACAGTAAGAACTGTGTCAGCAGCACGGAACGCAGGGCTCTGTAAACATTTTCACATACATATTTCCCTGACTTACAGTACATCATCAGAGGTTGGACACGATGATCTTGGAGATTATTTCCAGCCTTATTGATTCCGTGGAAAGTAGTGCATTCTCCTTCTCTTTGTAGATTTTTTTCATTGCTGAAGAAGTGTTTTTGTGGCTGCAGCTGCTGGCTGTGTGAGGGAGTGTGTTTCTAAAATAACTGGTGCTTCTTTCTAAAAACAGTATGCAAAATTAAATGCATGTGTGCATTGGACATACTTAGTGTTTGTAGATCAGGATTATGACATTTATTCTTGCCTGCTTCTGAGGTTGTTACTGTATATCATGCTGCTCTTTTCCATAAAATAAAAAAGACATAATTTGTGAAGAAAACGCCAATGAAGGAATAAGTAAGTTTCCGTGCAACTTAAGTATTCATATTTATTGTTTGGACATTTAGATGAACAGACTCACTTGTCTGTTTCCCATCTTTATCACTTTCTATTCAGAGATCTATGTCGTATTAAAGCTGACTATACAGTAAAGTTCTCACGTGCAGAAGGATAACAGAAATACGACTCCGCTCTGTGGCTGATGTGGAAACCAGCACAGCACATCAGAGCACTTGCTGATGTGCTTCTTCCAATACAGGACAATCCTATACTACAAATAAGAGTTGAAATAACTTTAACTCTCCAAGCTCAAACAGTTTTGATACCCAGTTGACTCACTGATTTTTAAACCAGCTAAAATTAGAAGCCCCTTACATACTAAGTGATTATAACAGACGAGTATTTGGGTTATTTTGGAGAATTGTACTTCTGTTCATAGCCTCACATACAGTTGGAGATATTGAAATGGATGTGCATTAGACTGAATCATAACATCAGCAAAAAGTAAACATAATACAGAAATAGTTATTTTCTGGGACTTTTTAAAATAATTCATCCCTGTGAGAAAATTGAGAAATAATTCATTTAATCTAGTTTTATCTGAATACAATGTCATGATGCTAATACTCTTGTTCCAAAAAGTAGGTAACTTGAAGAGATGTCTTTGCCTAGAGATATAGTCATACTATCTTTAAATAAAGATATACAATCCCATTCTTAGGTAGAAATACTGAATTTCAAAATGGTAAGCATATAGCATAAAGTTATAAACAACTTGCCTTATGTTTAAAACAGTCCAGGTTTCTGTAGGAGTTCTTACATGATAGGAAATGTTTTTATTCCATTGTTTATGTTGTTTAGTTTTGTCCGTAGTTGGTTTCAAAATTTTGAAACTGAACTTGTGTGCAAATAAAAGAACTCAGCTTTCCTGGTGCTCTGGAGGAGTTTTCATGCTGGCTGTTTCATATTTAATTTTGGCAAGCACTTGTTCCTAGAATAGCTCTTTTTATCATTAGGTTTCTAGTTAATATATCCCCCTATACAATTGCTTTATAGATGCTGATATTCCAGTTACTTGATTCTCCACGAGAAGGATCTGGTCTTAATGTAGTTCAAATGTGTTATTTGGCTTTGAAAAGTAAGACACATACTTCAGTGTTTTGTTGGTGTCTCTCATGGGAGTTGTAAAGAAAATATAAATATTCTTCACCAGTTTAAAAATAAAGTAGGCAGTTTGTGTGTTCTGTCTCATAGTTACTGGAGCAGCCAGTAAACAATTCCTTGGAGAGGATTACAAAAATTAGGTTCAATGAGTGTTTATTCTCCTGGGGTTTTTTTGGCTTTGCTCCTTTCTCTTCCAGTGTTTTTAGAGATAGCCAGATGTATTATTTGGAAACTCCTATTTTGAGGTTTTGTCTGATAAAAAGCTGTCCAAAATTCATCTTCTGGCTTTTAGACCTGTTTACAAGCAATAATTTCTGTCACTTCTGGTGTCTGAAAGCATGCCTGTGAAGTTATTTTTTAAACCTACCACTAATCTAATAGTATATGCCTGTGAGATATGTTACCATACTAAAGAATTCATTCTCTACTGATGTTCCTTACATTACATGAGATTATCTATACTTGTGTTATGTATACTTGTGTTATATCCCTGAGAAATTTCTCAGGCCTGCTGAGGAGCCCTAGCTCCCCATGCAGCTGTGTGGAACCTCTTCTGTACTTCAGCTGCCTCTGCAGAAGGAGCTCCAGGCTCCATGAAGGCCTTCCTTCTGTGGCAGCAGCTGTGGCAGAGAATGCCAGCACTACTCATTGCACGATTTCTAGGGAATAGTTTAGCACGACTGGTAATTCCTTTTTATCCCGGCGCACCTTGCATTGTGCTGAAAGTGCCGCTGGAGGGCAGCCGGTGCTTTGCGAATGCAGCTGATCGCTGGGGCCCTTTCCCTTCCCTGCTTCTAGGTCGGACGCCTGGAAAATGCCATCGGCTGGTATCACAGCCACCCCGGCTACGGCTGCTGGCTCTCGGGCATCGACGTCAGCACCCAGATGCTTAATCAGCAATTTCAGGAACCCTTCGTAGCAGTGGTGGTAAGTACTGGCTGATGGGGGCTAACACTGCAGAGCAAATCATGTTGAGGGGGGAATAACTTTTGGATTTCTGACTTTTAGCATTTTAGTAGTGCGTACTTTGTATGACGGGGGTATTAGATCCACACTTTAAGCTGGTGCCACTTCTGCTTTGCAAACCAGTAGTGTTGCTTGCCTAGACCATTTTCACTTCATTGTTTCAGTTATTATTATTATTATTATTATGTTTCAGTTCTTAAGCATAAGGGATTTTTAAGTATTTTGGAAATAAGGAAAATTAGTTTGAAAAAATGATCCACTGAAGGCTATTGATATTCCCATCTTTTTAGAGAGTCTCATACCAACAGAAAAGGTACTGTTAATGACAGAACTAATATAATTTGCATGAATTACATTTCTGAATTAAAATTACTATGAACTTAATTTAAGCCTGTAATAATTAATAAAATGTATGTAATGAGTATTACCTGTATTTCTACAGATTGATCCAACAAGAACAATATCTGCAGGAAAAGTAAATCTTGGAGCATTTAGGACATACCCTAAGGTAAATAGTTAAAATTATCTAAACTTATCTAGTGTGTGAGTTGTCTCAGTTTGATCTGCTCTGCTGTACTGACTATTCATTCCAAAGGAAGATGTGCCTATAAACTGGTTACTGCACACCTTTGGATATTGATTATGTTTATAAAGGTTGATTTCTAGTTTTCATAGAGTTTTGGCAGTGTTAAATCAATTACACTGTCCAGATTGTGGAGGTGTCCCAAAATTATGTAGCTCCATATAGCCATTTTTTAATGGATATAGTTGTAGGTAGTGTTCCTCAAAATAGTTTTATGTTAGTTCTTGTCTGTTTATTTTTCAGACCTAAAACCAAATGTTAATAGCATGTTTAATATGTTAAATTTGCTTTTTTGCTTTTCATTTTAGAAAAGGAAGATTCAAAACTGTCTACTTAACTTTTTCAAATCAATAAATATTATGAATCTTCACAACCTAATGTACAAAAAAGTTAATGAAGTTAATAAAACAATATGGGTTAATCTTTTAACTAGAAAATCACAGGAGTATTGGAGATCTAGGTCTCCAAATGCGTCCTCTCATGTATACTTCTTGCTGTGCTATTTAATTTCAACCCAGTAAAGTGTAGGTATATCTTTTATATACCCAGTTATTAGTGACTCGTCAAGAACTTCAGGCAGCCATCCAGTAAAACAATTACCAAAATTAATTGTTTAATAAAAATTAGATCTTGTAGTTAACAAAAATGTTTGTGAGAGGTCTAAGCATTATTTTTGTGTTGACTAAAACATGAGAGATCTTAGAACAGTTTGTGATTCAGGAGAATATTCGTTTCTGTGGGCAAAACCACTTCATAAATACTTTGAGAATTTCGAACAGAGAGAAGAATCCTGCACCTGAAAACCAAATCATATCTGGAAAATGCTCATCAGAAGCATATTTTTAGGGAGTTCTCACAGTGGACTGCAGGCAGCTCTTGCTTAGTCACTAGCTGTGAGGGGCACCATCTTGGCTAAATAAGTAGCTGAAAGTTTTAGGTGTCCCTAAGGCATATAAATGGATGTTTCTTCCCTCTTCTCAAATCTTCCCTCAAGATTTCCAAGAACAGATAAAGGAATACTGTCTAAAAAGAAGCTTGCCCTTTCTTTGATCTAAGAAATTATCTAATCATAGCTTGCCATGTTACTCATTTGAAAAAACTCAACTATGGCCACTAGTTTGCTTTTGATAAATCTGCAAATGTAATGACTGGTACAGCTAGTAAAGTCAAATGTAAATCTGAGATCCAAGAAAATTCTGAATTTCAGGGTAACAGGGGAAATGTCATTTTCTCTAGACAAAAATAATCTAGAATTGCATAAACTAGAAATTTTTTTGTGAACTTCAGGGATTTTTAAAAGCACTAGAACTACTGTGTCATCTTTGCCATGTGTTAAATTTTTAGGGTTATAAACCTCCAGATGAAGGTCCCTCTGAATACCAGACTATTCCACTCAATAAAATAGAAGACTTTGGTGTACATTGTAAACAGTAAGTAAAATAAAAACTACTAACTTTATTTTTGCATGTGTGTGTGTGTGTGTGCACGCGTTTAGGTTAGTGATTCAGTATGGAAAAGTAAATTTCTTGTAGCGTTTCAAAGCTTGAAGTTCACTGTTGCTTTAGCACTCTTGTTTTTGTTAAAAAAGTGTTTCTGGCATTTATCGGGAGATGTTTTAAGGGAGAGCTGCTGCAGAGATAAAGATGAACCTGCATAAAAGCTTTAGCAGTTGATTTCTGAGCACCTTTGAGTAGTGATGCCTTGTTGGGGCAGGGAGGAAAGGGTCAGATGTCGACTGATCAGTGGGGTGGGGAGGCTGTAATCCAGCTGCTCTTCTGAGGAGAGGCCAGTACTCTGCAGCTCCTTTTCTTGCATTACTGGGAGTGTTAATATGTAACACCACTAAAGCCTGGCTTTCAAAGTAGGTGTGGTAGAACATAAGACTATTTGCCTCTTTTTTAACATTTACTGCTACCAAGCATTTGTAAGGGAATTGGATGCGATACATGCAAAACTACAGTTATCTGTAAGTTATTACAGTATTGAAGAACCCAAGCATGGAACAGGTTGTTACGAGAATAATTTAAAAACCCCTTGCAGTCTCATTAAACAGAAAACAGCAGTATGTATGGGGATTATGTATTAAATCTATATATTAATTACTTATGGAAAATTGTACAGAGAATTGGAACTGAAAATAACTTTAAGTGCTTTGAATTTTTGAAGATATTTGCCATTGATGAGGATTTTTTGAGTTGCATGTACTTTGGATGTGATAGTCAAGCAAGACATATTTAGATGGACACTAACTTTGTTTGCATGTTTGTTTTTAAAGGTATTATGCTTTAGAAGTCTCGTACTTTAAATCGTCTTTGGATCGTAAATTGCTTGAGCTGTTGTGGAACAAGTACTGGGTGAACACTCTCAGTTCTTCTAGTTTGCTTACTGTAAGTACCACAGTTGCGTGCCTTGATTCATTCATGAGTGCTGAAAGCCAGGCCCTCTGCTGTAAAATGCTTAAAGAACATTGATAGATACAGACCCCACATTAAGAATCTGTCAGATAACACAAGAAAGGAAGGTTTCCCTAATCATAAATACTGAAATGTTCTTCATATATGCTCTGTAAAAATAGAAGGTGGTAATAAAACGTTTAATTTTACTGAGTTCTCTCTATATACTTAGATTTTGTCTTAAATATTTTTCGACCTTGTATCTCTGTAGAGCACTATAATGAATAATGGTTTTCAATAAGTAAACACTTAAGAAAAAATGAACAATGGAACTGTTAAAACAAGGTTACAGCAGAAATACTGCAGGTAGACCTTCAATGTAACAGCTCAGCATCAAAATCTTCCCTCTGGAGAAAGCAGTTTGTTGGTTTTTTTCTCTTGGTCAAAACCGGCGGAATTTTACTTACTCTTTCATAACTCAGGGTATGGATTGAAAGTAATAAAAAGTACCCAATTCAGGCTTCAGGGATTGAGCATTTGTCAGATGTTCAGCTTCTGTTCTCTTAACCACCACTCCTGTTCTATATCACTTCAATTGCAGATCTAGATTAAAATATGCAGCACTACACTTCTAAAAACTTTTCTCAGATTTGGTTTATTTTGTGTATAAATGCTTGAATTTATAGCTTAAATTCAATATGTTTATTACTTTTTTTCTCCTAAGAATGCTGACTACACCACTGGCCAAGTCTTTGATTTATCTGAAAAATTAGAACAGTCAGAAGCTCAGCTTGGAAGGGGTAGTTTCATGTTGGGTTTAGAGACTCATGACAAAAAATCAGAAGACAAACTTGCAAAAGCAACAAGAGACAGGTAAGATAACACATCCATGTGTTCTTCCATTTAAAAGGTACTATTTGGTTTTGACTATATTGGCCCACTATATTGGTCTGTAGTTGTAACCTGAGAAGATTAAGATATAAGATTTAGATTATAGACAGGAATGAGAAATTCCAGAATTCATTAGTTATTTTTGAAAGTTAAAGAAAATCTTGCCTTTGTTTAACCTACAATGAATTTTTAATTTTTTGGGTGTTGGAATAAATTCAACTCTAGTTTATTAAACAAAAAATTGCTGTAAAATTCCGTCAGTATCTGGCAACCAAAAAAAAGTTTTCTGTCAAATGCAAAAATGTAACTTTGCTAGAAATTAGCACATTTTTGTGGTTAATCAGGTTAAAACTAACAGTAAGTAAAATTAGGGTATAGAAAATGATTTTAAGAACTAGTGTTAATAGTCCAGTAAGTTTAGTTTACACTTGTCTAATACTTCTACTATCGTAAAAATTATTAACTCCTTTTTTTCATATTTCTTAATTAATGTATCTTTTTTTTAGAAATAAGAAAAGGTTGGGGTTTTGTTGCTGGTTTTTGTTTTTAAGGAGTAGCTTACAGATATTCTGGCCTTTATATTTAGCTACCCTGCTTGATAGCAAATACTTGCTGTTATAAGTTAATAAACTTCTTATCACTAGGTGTACAGCATTATTTCAAAGAAATTGTAATACTTTCCCTCAGTTTTCCTTATGTTTATTGGTGATCAGCTCTGTTTATTTTGAGATTTGAAGTACACAAATTGCTTCTCAGTAATACTCACATCTCTTTCCCAGTAGTCTTAAGAATGATATGTGTGCTTAGATTCTATCATGTTAGTCACCATTTTTCCAAGTAAAATCTTCTAACAGAGGTTAATAGTATCCAACAGGTCATACAGCTAGGTTGTTCAAAGACATCGAAATTGGCAAATTTCACGCTTTGAAAACCAAGAAATAGTGCACTGTATATGGTGGCACAAACTCAGGTGCATCTGTGGAGAAGGCAGGACTCACCTGCACACACCTTAGGAGTATTCTGAGTGAGATGTAGTAATTCCATGTAGTAATGAAACAAATCTGTGGAATCCCTTGGAACAGACTGCAAAAACCAAAAAACTGGGATGTTTGCCTTTGCATGTTTTCAGATTTTGAGGCTTTCTGACCCTCTTCCCCATTGCTTTATGTTGATAATAGAATAGTTTCCTGGTGTTCTCTCCCCCGACACACCTTTGTTTCCTTCTTATGCAAAGTTAACAGCTCTTACAAGTTTTCTAACAAACACGATTGAGTTGGAGGAGGATTGACTTTATAAAAACCGATACTCATTTAGCCTATTTTAATTGCAGAATACATTTGCAGTGAAGTTTAGGCGGTTCCTAGCTCATAGCAGCCAGGTTAAGTGATACCTCCCAGTTATGCAGGGAAACAAACAGCAGTGCTTTAAAGACATGAGAAGGATGGAGTTGCTGACAAGTTTGCATTGATTTTGATCTCTGTTTGGAGTCTCATAATACTGACCGCATTTTATTTTCCTCTCACTCTCACATGCTTACAGTTAATATAAGAAATAGCTTCTTCTCTGATCATGCTGCTGTGTTTTTTCTTGCAACAGTTCTAGGTATTTTTCTTCTCTGTTTTTATTTAGTCTTCATTGGTAGTTAGTTTATAAATTGTAAGGGATTGGAAGGAATTGTTTTTGTCATGAATTCTGCTTTCCTGTGCAACAAAAGCTACCACAGTTCCCAAAAACACTTTTATAGATGCATGTTTTTCTTCAATTAGTGATCTTTCCTAAGAGTAAAGACAGTAGAAGACCTGTGCAGACACAGGACAGTTAATTTAGTGGGCTTGGGCAAAGGAGATAAGGTGGAGAACAGTGAGAGCCTGCAGGTATTGATAATACCAGCTGATAGTTCCATTCCCCTAAGGATTTTTTTTAATATTTTTTGGTTCAGATGACCACAAAGCCCACTTGCTATTGTTAATGTAAGATGTCCTAAATTGCAAGACAGAGTTTTCTGGAATTGGTCTTTGTGTGTATAGTCAGTTTGCTTTTTAAGTAACAAAAATGTATTGGCAACAACAGCTAAATTGCTGTGTGTGACTGTTCCTTTCTGGACAGTTTTTAAGATTCATGGGGTTATGGGCACCCTGAACTTCCAAAACAGCTGGATATCTTCAAGGAAAATGACAGTTCAGTTTTTGTCCAACATTGAATTTATGCTTGTTTTTCAGCTGCAAGACCACCATAGAAGCTATACATGGATTGATGTCTCAGGTTATTAAGGATAAACTTTTTAATCAAATTAATATAGCTTGAATGCATCACCAGCTGATACGTATCTCCAAAGCAGAAAATATCAGATTCTTTTGCTTGGACTTTTTCAATTTGGAAAATGAGGCTGAAGTGGAAAATTAGTCATTTAATTTGTAGTACTTTAATATTTCCCACCTGTCTGACCAGTTTTAAAGAACAAAATGTTCCAAAATGTAGTGCAACTTTTTGTTCTTTATCATAAAACCAGTTTGCAGAATTGTTCCAAAGGAAAAAAAATGTGACTTACTGGATTTTGCTCTTAGATATTTATCTCTGCTATCCAACTTCAATAAAAGAATTTTGAAACTAAATGGGCGTTTTGGGCCTTGATATTTTTGGCAAACGTTTCTCTTCTCTTGCTCTTTTTCTTATTATTCTGTAGAAAAGTTCTGTCTACTCAGATGAGATAGGTAACCATGCAGTGTAAGAAGTTTGTTTCTCAGATTTTAATATCTTTGCTTAATTTTAAGAATTGAAATCCCACTTGTTTATCTTTTAACAAGTTAATAAATCTGATGGAACCTTTCCTGATTTAGGTTTACTGGTCCAGCCAGAAATGGTTTCTTTCACAGTAATGAAACATTTATGCATGGTACAGCAGTATTTTGCTTATAGCTTCACACTCATGGTATACATTTTATACTTCTAAATAGTCAACTATTGAGCAGCTCTGCAGTGAAACTCCTAATATGGTAATATATCATTATTTTTCTCCTGCTCACCTTCTATTGCTTGTCATAGTCACTTGTTGCATACAAAGGAACAAAATGAAAAATTACCTTTTGAAATACACATTAGGCTAATTTCAGGCCACAGATACTAAATTAATTTATCATAATTTCTGGCTTACAACATGGTGCTGCTCCAGGGCTGATCTAAGTTTGTTTTGGAGGCTTTCATACTGCATTTCAATAATACAAGATGTTTGGATTCCTTTTAAGTTTTCGTCTTTAATCCTGAGTTTCCTGGGGGTTTTAGAATGTTTACTTCTGGGAGAATTTATGCTTTATACAATATGCCATTATGCTTTATACCTTAAGTAACTGATTCTCCTTTTCAATCTTTGCTCTGCCTTGATCTGGGTTTTGTTTTTGTTTTGGTCTGGAAATTTTAATAGCTATTACTCATTTAGGCCTTTTCATCCAAACAGATTCCAGTGCATTTGAAGTTAAAATGCAGGTTATACAATGAAAATTTGTAATTCAGCAAGGAAGAGCAGATACCCTGAAGCAGAAGTTCATCAAGAGTTTTAAAGCAGCAGCATTCAACTGAATAGAAAAGTATGTTTAATCGTACCTAGTAAATTTGAGATAATTATCAGATGTGCAGTTTGGTAGGAGATCCGTTTCATCCTTTCAGCATGATAGTGATGGTGGGGATTCAGGAGAAGAAAGCTGTGGTATTTTAATAGTCAAAGCTATTTATTTTCTTGGAAATTGCACCCATAGACTTCTGTACAAACAAGCACGGTACATAAGCACACAGCAGTTCCTTTTAACTTCAAGGAAGACACGCAAGTGTACCTGACCATAACTTTTCTTACTTAATTTTCTTCCACAGGTGTTTGAGACTTTAAATTTAGCACACAGCCATTGTCCCAGTCAATTTCTTTTACACAAAGAAGTACTCTGCTTTTGTGAGATAGGTTATATTTCTTAATAGGTATTTCTATTGCTACTTCATTGAATTCTCTTTGCATAACCTGATCCAAAAGTTTTGCACATCTTGTATCTACCTAAAATATAAAATAATAGCTTAATCTCCTATTAGTCTATGACTTTTTAAACTGTCCTTGTTTGTGATAGCAGTCAACTGAATTTTTTTGCATGTAGGCTGACACACAATGTTTTTAGTCAGATGGCTTAATTTAAAATACCAAGTTGTTTTATAAACTACAGCAACATGAATGCTGATGTTTAAATGATTATGTGAACAGTTGTCCATTGAGTTTACATGTCTTGTTACTTGCTGAGCATATGGTGTTATAACTCAGTTTAAAATTACACCTGTAGTGGGGCTGTATCTGTGGCCTGCAAAGGATCCTTTCTGCAGTGTTCAGGAACCAGAATAACAGGCTGGTCTTTGACCAAGCATTTTTAATGCTAGCATTATTTGAAATTCTGAGATCAGAATTCCATGCATTGAAGATCATTACCACAAAGGAGTCATCCCCATCTACACTCATAAACAAGTGTACCCTGAACAATGGAGAATCATTAATGGATAGATGCCTTAATTCTGCCAAGCAGTTGTGAGACAAAAATATTAGTAACAAGGGTATTCTTGAGAACAATACATGTTGTGTACCAACAAATACATCAATTTATTCTGCCCCATTTGCACCCACTTTTTACTTAGAAATTAGTTTATGCAAGTAAGCGTCACGTATCAGGTAGCTGACAACTGAAGTAACACAATAAGTACTAAAGCAAAAACAAATGTGTTCTCTTTGGTAAGATTTTTTGAGACAGGCATGCATTCCAAAATACTGAGTGCCTATTACATTTCAATAAATAAAAAACTTAATGAACATAAAGAATTACATCATCTAACAGTATTTGCCAACATACTAAATTTACAGAATACTGAAAATGCTGAATTGTGTTTGAACTTCTTCCCTATCCTGTTCCGTTTTTGTTTTTTGAAGCATACCTGTAGGCTCACCTTTCTCATATATGTAGACTGCATTTTTAAATAATTTATGCATACTGACATCACCAAAATCCAAAGAAATACGTGTGTATTTGTGACAATCAAATATGAAGGACTAAGCTGTAATTCCTGATAGAAAACTGGTTTGCCTTATTGTGAGTGGGCTTGAAGAGCCATTCAGATTTATTCTGTGATTACTGGGACAAAGATGCGTCATTATCCTATCAGATCTGCTTCTCCTTTGAAGTACCCTTCAAATGTTTGGTAAGGAATGGAATGATAGCTCCTATAAATTAATTTGATTGTCTGAAGATTGAATGGCTCGGCTTCTGTTGCAACCCGAACAAGAAAAAGGACATGTTTCATGCCTTTTTCATTTTTAAATTCACTGCATAGAGTAATGCAGCTTTGAGAGACTGGCTTCTATTTCTGTTTCCCTGTTGTCCTGTCCTCCAGCCTACATAAAATGCAAGTAGGTAGGGGAAGGTGAGGGATATGGGAAATGCCCTGTTGATGGACCATGTCTAAAGGCAGCTGTAGTAAAGGTAGCTGTTAATGGAGGGCACCTGAACCTGGCCACTTTTTTACCTGTTCTGAATGGATCTAGTAGCTTTCTAGAGTATTTCTAGTTCTAATAGCATGGCATAGGGTGATTAACAGTTTTGTTTGCTTTACCCTCCACCTTTATTAGCTTTCATAAGGTCGTCACCTCAGCCTTCTCTCTAAATTGAGAAGTTTCAGCTTTTTTATGCTGTTGTTATAAACCTGCCACTTTACCCACTTGATAATTCTAGTTGCCCTCCATACATCCCACATCCTACTTTGGCCTTGACATACAGAGCCCAGACCTGTACTGAGCTCAAAATTTGGGTGCACCTAAGTTTTTGAGAGAGGCAAAACACTTGTCCCTCATTCCCTTGTCCCTCTTGTAAAAAGCTAATTAGGTGATTAGGCTATTAGGGTCAATTTTCTTCTAAATACATCTGCATCCAGCAGCTCCCGTTTGTACCCTGAAGCACACAGATTTTCAAAACTTCAGCACTTACTCTGAGGGAAAATGGGGGTTAGTACATGTTAAGTGGTTGCCTAGATCTCTCACATTAGATATCTCCTGGAGACTGAGCCTTTCTGAAGACTTATTCTAAAATGGAATTTTAAATAATAAGCTCAGTACACAGAAGAAGAAAAAATTATAGAAAATATTTCAGTCCCAAAAACTCTTTCTGGCACCATTAGCCACAGATACCTGGGATTTGTCACAAACTGTAATCTTACTCTTGCAAGCAGCCTCACTGAAGTCAAAAAACATTTTTGCTTCAGAAAAAGCTAATAAAAAGGCTGACCTTAAGCTTTTGCTTTTGAGCAGCGTCACAAGTTCTTCAGTTGTTCCTTACCTCACATTCATGCCAAGTCAGAAGAAATATTCCTGGAGCTTTTCATAAATTATCTTTGATTCTAGTACTGGAATAGCAGGCAACTGTGACCTGGTTGCAAGAACTCTGTTCACTATCTATCTTTGGTATTTCTTGAAAAACTCACCCCAAAAAGTCCCTTGTTCAGACCCTATTTGACAAGCGACTCATTTTCCTTGCTTTTGGTGGTGGTATGTGCACATGTGCTCAGATTAAATAGAATGAGCTCTTTTAAATTTGATATTTAGTAAATGAAGCATAATATGCTTGCATTTCTATCACTTGTGCCTTTTTAAAGTTTTGACTGCAGCTGGTTTTGGGTATTTTGATTTTACCTTAACTTGTCCAGTGTTTCATGAAACTGTGTGACAGATATATTTGCTTTAGAAAGTATAAAATTTCCATGAACTTGGGTACAGGATCACTCCTGCACAGTGTAGTGCCCCAAGACATGCAGTGTTTCTTCAGTAGTCCTCCATTTATTATGAACTGTAATGCCAGTTGATTATTTAATGTTGATTATGAGAAATGGAAGAATCCAAGCTGTAAAACTAATTGCTGACATGTTACTATTTTGTTTATAAGGTTAAAAATATAGTAAATATTATTAAACATTAATCATCTTACTTATTTTCTCCCTTTTGCTACATTTCTCCTTGTTGCTAAATTTTGGAAATTTTTTTTATGTCAGTGTTTCAAAATAAACTTGATACACTACTTTCCCTTTGATAACTATGCTATTTATTTTATCTACTTTTATGGCTGCACCTCAAAAATTTAAAATCAGAATTGGACTCTCATTATACCACTAAAATTTGTCACTGAGAGGGGGCAAGCACTGGAACAGGCTCCCCAAGGAAGTGGTTGAGTCACCATCTCTGGAAGCATTTAAAAGACGTGTAGATGTGGCCCTTAGGGACATGGATTTGTTGTGAACTTGGCAGTTCTAGGGCAATGGTTGGACTTGATGAGCTTTCCAGCCTTAATGATTCTATTATATTTAATCTATTGAAATCCCAATGTAAAGTATTTTGTATATCATGCTGTAAACTAGGTTAAGATAAAATGATAAAAACAAATACTTTAAAAAGTAAAAAAAACAGAAAAATGTAAAGACTACAGAGCTGAGATAGCATCATTCTAGGGTGCAAGTCCCTAAGAGATGAAAATCATTAAAATATGGGGTGATAAAATATAAGATTAATTGCATGCACATAAAACTTTTTTCGTGTGTCAAGTCTTGAAGTACTGACATCAGAGAGTATCCAGTTCGTTGAAAGATTTTTCTTGAGTTAAAAACAATTATGCTAAACCTTTAAGGAATTAATGAAGTATCTTGTTCCTCAGGGTGTATTTTTATGAGCTGTAGTTTTACTTTGCAGAGCCTGAGAATAATATCCACACGGAAATATGTAATTTAGCAAAGTTAATTTTGACCCTCAGATGAAACCTCTAACATATGAAATATTTGCTGTGACGTTTGGTTTGTTTTTAATTATGAAAAATTGCTTCATACAGGGCTTTCTGAAAACTACGGTATTCTGGGAAGTAGCATGGTCCAGTGGATAGGTCACAGGACTGCATCTCAGGAGAATGGGGTTTTCTTCCTGGCTTTTTAAAAACCAGGAGTGCATAAATTTTAGGAAGGCATTTTTACCAGAGCTAGTGTCTGTTTCCCTCTATGAAATAAGAAGATTGATCATTAGGCTTTTAAAAATACAGATGATAAAGCATATGTATGTATTACTGGGTTTATGCACTAAAGATCATCACTACATCTCTAGTTTGTCAGACATTACCACCTTTAATAACAATTTGTAATAATGCTGTCAGCAAAGAATGTTGACTCTGGTTTGCATAGTTTTTCTCTTTAGATCATCACAGATAGGAAATGGCTAAGTCCTTTGAGGGGATTATAAATGTATTGTTTTCAGAACTCTTCATTTTCAACTGAAACATGTATTCAACTCCTATGTAAATTTGTCCATCATTTCCTGTGTGAATTTCTGTTTACTTTAGCCCAGATTACCTAAGGGCTTATGTGCAACTGCAGTGGCATTACTTTATTATAAAAGGAAATTAATTTATATGCCTGCATCTAATAGCATGCAATCTTTAGTAATTACAACCATCTGTACTTTCTTCTCCAGCTGAAGACAAGTTGCATTCAGATCATTTGAGGTTGGAATTAAGCTTATATTTTAAATCTGTTTTTAAGGGAGGCATTTTCAGTCTGAGTTTTACAAAGCTGGAGATGTAACAAGAGAAAATGGCAGATACTGTTTCAACTTAAACAAGATGTATGTATTCTATATGGTGATACAGGCTCCAAACTAGCTCCTCGTTATTCCAAGTTTGTGTGGAAATTCTTCCTTTTCCACTTTAAAAATTCTTCTTAGGACATCTAGGTGAAACTCTGAGAATAGCAAAAATGGTTTAACACAAATATTTATGTAAATCATCAGCTGGAGACAAATAACAAGGAAATTACATTTTACACATATTTAAGAATAAAGAATGACTGTGTGAGTACTCAGATATCTATACAATGTTTGACAAAATAATGCTGAGATACCACTACATCTCTGGACTGTTTCTGAATCAAAGCAGCACATCATAATTTTTACTTTCTATTATTGATTCATCTTTCAAAGTTCATTACAGTATTTGCCAAGCTGTTATTTCCTCTATGGTGAAAACTTAGTGTTTTAAATTATTTCTGACCACTCATCTTTGGAGACAGGATTTTGCATTTCCCAGATCTAAACTGTCATCTCCGCTGGAGGTAAGACACAACATTCATTTAAAAAAAAAAGAAACACTATAAAGATTAAATGCTTGTCCTAACAAACTTTTAGT
This sequence comes from Drymodes brunneopygia, assembly GCA_013400955.1. Lineage (NCBI taxonomy): Eukaryota > Metazoa > Chordata > Aves > Passeriformes > Petroicidae > Drymodes > Drymodes brunneopygia. The sequence continues at coordinate 262,526 of VZTZ01019068.1, forward strand.
TTTCTAATAACTTCACCTTTTTTTCCAGGCTCCAACAGATTTTAATGCTGCAGATCTGAGATGTCACTTCATTGTCTTTGTTGACTGAGGTGCTCCAATCCCAGCTGCTTAATTGTTCCATGCAAGTGTAACAAGGGGTCTGGCCACCTCCATGTGATGAAATCAGCTGTAGTAGTACATTGCATAAATGGAAGCAGCTCTCTAAAGCTTCAACTTACTTGCTTTAAGTTAACAGTTTTGCTTACCCCAGCCTGCATAGTGATTGGGCTGCACAAAACAGACTTGAGAAACTTACCAACTTGTGAGGTTATAGTAGTTGTAACCAGGCAATCATAGTTTAATAGGATAAAAACTTTTATTTGAAGTCGTAGAAGGACCGAATGAAACAAATACAGATCTTACCTTTAGACTGAACTTGCTCTATTGTGAAAGGCATTCTCTTTAAAGGCAGTTGAACTTTCCCTTTCCTCCCTTATGTTTGGTTGTTGTGTTTTGGGGTTTTTAAATTATAGTAATTTCAAGCAATTTGTTTACTCCTCATAAACATTAAAGCTTTTCATTTATCTCTGAAATCCTTTGATGAAGTTGTCTGGCTGTGAAGAGCACCAGGTTTTGCTTCTAATAGGAAAAAAGATGTGTAGATCTCTTGTCTGTGCCGCTACAGAAAATGAGCCAAAGAATCGAACTGTGGCCTCTTGTCAATGCTGTATGTTCTTTTGAATGCAGTCTCCATAAAGACCTTTTTTCTTCTAACATGGTCTGTTAGCTTTCTAAAAGATCATCTAAGGATGTGAATTAATCTTGCAAAAGGAAGGCAACATGAAATGTAGACTTTTCTCCTGTTCTGAACTCACAGCAAACCTTTGCAGAGGGCTCAGTATTGTTGCTAAATAAAAGTAGAATCACTGTACTGTGCATGGAAAACAGGGAAAGCAGGGCGATATGTAAGTGTTCTCTTGGCTTTAGGAAAAAGATACTGTGGTCAATGACATCTTGCATTTAAGTAAAACAAGAAAGTAACCTATCCCCTGTAATGAAATTTAAATAATTTCAAGCCAAAAGAGTATAAAATCCCCTTATTTCCTCTCCACCTTTCTTAGGATGTAGGAACAAAATGCTGTGTGTTCTTGTTGATACAAGATGGGAGTTTAAGATGGTGGCTTCAGGTCTGCAGACAATGGTGTTCAAACACATGAAGTGAGCGTTGGAGGATGATAACACTGATAATTCTCCATTTTTATAGATACTTATATCATTTTGTCACTCAGAAGTCTGAATGATTCCTGACGTCTGTTGATCCAAAATGAATTTATAGTCAGTACAAATTTAGAGGCCAATGTCTTGAGCATCAATATTAAACTTCTTGTTTTATGGTAGACTTTTTTGTATAAAAATAGTGTGCCAGCTAAGGAATAGAAGATGCAGCAGCCAAACATTCATGAAACATTCATGACTTTATTCAGTTTACTAGTTTAGGGCAGAATGGGCTTTACACAGCCATAGATATCAGTATTGGGATCAGTCAGTTTAACATCTTTGTTGGTGACATGGATAATAGGATCAAGTGTACCCTCAGCAACTCTACTGACAACACCAAGGTCTGCGGTGTGGTCAAATGCTGGACAGGAAGGATACCACCCAGAGGAGCCTTGATAGGCTTGAGAGGTGGGCCCATGCAAACTTCCTTTAGTTCAACAATGCCAAGTGCAAGGTCCTGCACTGGGGTAAGGACAATCCCAAGCACAAGTATGGGCTGGGCTGAGAAAGGACAAGAACCTTGACATGTCTCAGCAGCGTGCACTCAAGCCCAGAAATCCCAGCTCCATCAAAATAAGCATGGCCAGCAGGTCAAGGGAGGTGATTCTTCCCCTCTACTCCACTCTCATGAGACCCCCACCTTGAGTATTTATGTCCAGGTCTGGGGCCCCTAACACAAGAAAGGCATGGACCTGTTGGAATGAGTCCAGAGGAAGGCTACTAAGTTGATGACAGGGCTGGAGCACCTCTCCTATGAAGTCAGGCTGAGAGAGCTGGGGTTGTTCAGCCTGGAGAGGCTCCAGGGAGACCTTACAGCAGCCTCCCACTACCTAAACAGGCCTACAAGAGGAATGGAGATGGACTTTTTACAAGGGCATGTTGGGGAATGGCTTTACAAGGGGAATGGCTTTAATCTGAAGGAGGGGAGGTTTACATTAGCCGTTAGGAAGAAATTCTTCTTTGTGAGGGTGATGAGGCACTGGAATAGGTTGTGCAGAGAAGTTAGGGGTGCCTAGGGATGCCTCATCCCTGGAAGTGCTCGAGGCCAGGCTGGATGGGGCATTAACCTGGTCTAGTGGAAGGTGTCCCTGCCCATGGAAGGGGAGTTGGAATGAGACCTTTAAGATCCCTTCAACCAAACCATTCTAGGATTCTACAATTCTATGACGATTTCTCAAATATCGGAGCCACCATCCCAGCCCCAAGAGCACGACAAGGGCCACAACCCAGCTCTGCCACTGCAGCATGGCAGTGAAGAGCGGGTGTCTCTGGGCCATGTCATTCTCCTCCAGTTCCTGCAGTAGCCGAGTCATCTCCCGGCTCAGCATTTCCTCACGCTGCCACATGCGCTGACGCGTGGCCTCGTCCAGCTGCCTATTGATCATCTGCGGGTAATGGACAATGATGTTTCGCATCACCCTAAGGAACAGTCGGACAGCCATGGCCTGGATGAGGAGGAAGAGAGGGTCAAGCAGGTCTGGGAAGGAATGGGGAGCAGGTATGGGAGCTGCATGGACCTGGGAGCAGGTAGGAGAAGGGGTGAGGCTCTTGATGCAGGATGAGAATCCACGTTTCTGTCCCAGCCTCCCCTCGCGTGCTTACCTCAGGCCCAGGCCCTGAAAACCAGCCCCACTGTGACCTGTCCCCTAGGATGTCATAGGGCCAAAGCCCATCACAGACACTTCCAGCCCCACCCTGGCTCTGCAGCTCACAGCTGTCCCTGGCAGCCAGAGCCTTGATTGCCTCAAAGGACAGACCCACCTGGCAGGATGGGTAATAGGGGTAGGATACAGGGGTGGCTTCTTCATACTAGGTGAGAAGCTGCTAGAAGTTCCTCCATGTCTGATAGAGCCAATGCCAGACAGCTCTGATACAGACCCACCAGTGGCTGAGACCAAGCCCATCGGTAATGGTAGTAGCACCTCAGGATAACATATTTAAGAAGGGGGGAAAAAACTTGTGCAACATCAACAGCGAGGAGATAAAAGTGAGAATGTGGGAGAGAAACAACTCTGCAGACTCCCAGGTCAGAGAAGAAGGAGTAGGAGGAGGAGGAGGGGCTCCAGGCACCAGGGCAGACATTCCCCTGCAGTCTATAGCGAAGACCATGGTGAGGCAGGATGTGCCCCTGCAGCCCATGGAAGTCTGTGGTGGAGCAATAGACACCTGCAGCCCATGGATGTGCCTGAAGGAGGCTTTGACTCTGTGGGAAGCCCATGCTGGAACAGGCAAGAGTGTGAAGAGTTTTCCCCCTAAGCAGAAAGGAGCGACATTCCCCACAATCCCCATTCCCCTATTTGCTCTGCTCCATGTCTTTGAGATTCTTATATTTGCTACCTTTGAAAACATAAAATCCAAACTGAAATTAATTGGAACAAGTTATTTCAGACCTATTTTACATAATGAAACGTTTGTTCTTAACAACATTTTGTGTCATTTTTCATGTAAGAGAAATAAAGTCCTAATATTGGTTTCATAGGAAGCAACGACCTTGAGCCTTCTTTTCTCCACACTGGACAGTCCCAGCTCTCTCAACTATTCCTTAAAAGAGAGATGTTCCAGTCCCTTCATCATCTTAACAGCTCTTAGCTGGTCTCTCTCCAGTATGTCCATGTCTCTCTTGTACTGAAGAGCCCAGAGCTGGACACCAGCACTCCAGGTGTGGCCCTACCAGCGCTGAATAAAAAGGGTAGGATCTCCTTCCACAACTGGCAGTATTCCTCTAAGGCAGCCCAGGATACCATCTGCTTTCTTTGCTGCTACACGGGGTTTGGTGTCCATCAGGACCACCGCATCATTTTCTGCCAAGCCACTTTCCAGCTGGTCTATGCTGGTGCCTGGGGCTGTTCCTCCCCATGGGTCAGGCTTTGCACTACCTCTTCGTGAGCTTTTTTGGGCTCCCCTTGGCTCATTTCTCCAGCCTGTTGAAGTCCTTCCTCATGACAGCACAACCTACTGGAGTATCGGCCACTCCTCCCACTTCTTTGTCATCAGCAACTAATTAGTTGGCTTTTTCAAAGGCACTAAAAATTGTGATATAATTGATTAAGCAAAACAAAACAAAACCAACAACCAACCACAAATTGGAATAATGTTTCACCATAAAAAACATTCATTAAACATTTGCTAACATGCTTTTCTGTAGAATCGTGCTGTTAAATACAGCATCCAGTCCATTTATAAAACTATTAACTTCCCCAATTCAAGCATGAGGGAAAAGAACCATATCATTTTGGTTTTGCCAGTAGTCCATGCTCACAAAAAAAGCCTGGCATGGAGGAAGAAGGGACAACACCAAACAGAAAAACTGCTAGTAAACAAGATTTAAAAACACATAGCCTTATTAAGACATTAATAAGACAAAGAGCTCTCTGTAGGGGTGAGCAGCATGGGGGATGTAGCTCAAAGTCCATTTACATTAGCAAGTTCAAAGATTTCTTCTGAGACAAGTTAGAGAGTTGGGCAATCACCACCACTATGGAATTTAACAAGGGCAACTTCTGAATTCTACACCTGGGATGGGTCTACCCTGTATGTACGAACAGACTGGGAATGAGAGGCTGGAAAGCAATGCTACAGAAAGGGACCTGAGAATCCTGGTCGATGGAAAGTTGAATGTGAGCCAGCAGTGCCCTGGCAGCCAGGAGGGCCAAGGGTGTCCTTGGGGCATCAGGCACAGCATCGCCAGCCAGGCAAGGGAGGGGATTTGTCCTGCTCTGCTCGGCACTGGGGCAGCCCCACCTTGAGCACTGCTGTCCACAAAAATTGGATTCATTACCTGCTGTGCAACAAGCCAATAATTACACACTTGAGAGAGCCTGGTGGTGAGAGAGCCATGAATCAAGCACATGAACTACCAGAACTTTTTACTGTTTATACCTTTTAGGAAACAAAGCAATTAGTGTTCATTGGCTACTAGTTACATAGTTATCTTATTAACTCATATTCTACTACTGGCAAACAATTCTCTTGTTTCTTATGCTAATTAGTCCACATGCCCAGTTTTTCTCTTCTTTTGCTTCAGTGGTCTCTGAGTTGGGAGGTTGTAGATCTCCCCCCGCTGATATTACTTTTCACTCAGTTGCAGCTGATTTCAGCACAATTGCTGAGTTGACTTTATTAGGTTTTTTCCTTATCTTGAGAGTTCTACCAGATGTCTTTGAGGGTCAAAAATTCTGGATTCTTTGTGTCCAGTATCAGTCGGCATCCTTTTTCTCAAGCTTTGTTCAGACCTCCCCCTCAGTCTCAGATCACTGAAGCATGTCAAGCCCTAAACTTTAACAAGGTTATTCTTGTAACAAGGTAACACTTGCAAACAAGTAATTTGTTTTTCTAACACACAGAAATCACATAGAGCTTGCTTATTGGCTCCTGTTTCACAAGTTTAACCTCCCCTGTTGATTGGACTTGAAAGTACATAAAGATCAAACATGAAAGAACATCCTTAAGAAAATTTTTACATATTCCACATTTTGCAGCAGTCCTGTGTGCAGTTTTCGGCACAATATAAAAAAGACATTAAGCTATAATAGGGGGTCCAAAGGAGGGCAAGGAGGCTAGTGAGGGGACTGGACAGGAAGCTGTATGAGGAGCAGCTGAGGTCACTTTTTCTATTCAGCTTGGAGGACACTGAGGGAAGACCTCATTGCAGTTCACAATTTCCTCATGAGGGAAAGTGGAAAGTCATGCACTAATCTCTTCTCTACGGTGTCCAGTGACAGGACTCGAGGGAACCACCTGAAGCTGTGTCAGAAGGGGTTCAGGTTGGATATCAGGAAAACGTTTTCCAACCGGAGGGTGGTTGGGCTCTGGAACAGGCTCTCCCGGGAAGTGCTCACAACACCAAACCTATCAAGAGTTCAAGAAGCATTAGAACAATGCACTCAGGCACATGGTGTAACTTTTGGGGTGCCCTGTGCAGGAGCAGGACCCAATGACCCCTGTAAGTCCTTTCCAACTCGGGATATTCTCCCCCTCTCTGAACCTNCGGAGCGACGGGACGGGGAGGGTGGTGTGAAATGGCGCGGCTGTAGGTCTGAAGGAGCTGGGGGGCCGAGGGAGGGAGTCCTGCCCGGCTTTCCCTCGCTTATTCTGCTGGGTTTGGAAGAAGGTCTGAGAAGGAGCTCTGAAAGGTATTCTTATCTAAAAAGCAAAAAACTCACAGCAGAAAAACCCACAACCCACAATGTCCTTTCAGCTCTCCTTCATCCCCACCTTTTAAATTAAAAGTTAAAAGCAAATCCCGTATGGATAAAGGAAAGCTACTGAGTTTCGGCTTTGTTTAGTAAACAAGGAAGCTTTTTCTGCCTTCACAGCCTCGATCTTGGCTTTTCTTGTTTCTCCTAATTGTAATGCTGGCAAGTAGGATTCTCCGTGCGAGGTTTAGCACTGAGATGCTTTTTGCTGTCTCCTCAGTTATTCTGATATACTGATGTGGGGCTTTTGTGTATCATCTTTAATACATAATATACATTGATATATATACTGGCTAAAAGCTGACCTTTCTATTCTGAGTCATTAAGTTATATCTGTTAAGGTCTGTATCCCCAGATTGTTTATGTATCCCGTTCAATATTAGTCGCTTGTCTTCCCTCTCCCCCATTCCCTCATTTATAAGCTCACTTATATGAGCCAGAGTTTGAAAAAAGGAGTTGGTATTGTGAGAGCCTCTATTATATGCCTTAGTGGGAAAATTATGCCTGCTGTGGAGCATCAAGCTCATATTTCTCTATGGAAAAATCGAAAACTAGGATATAACATTCTTAAGCAAACTGAAACAACAAATCAAATAGAAAAATTATTTTAAATGTTAATTAATACACCAAAAACCTGATAAAATGTCAGCAATAAAAGGGGTAGGTTTTTGTATGCAACATAGTATCACTGGAAATGAAAAAGGCATTGGTGAGGATATGTCAGATTTGAAGAAAAGATTTGAAGAAAAGAAAAAAAAAGAAACTTTGTTGAAGATCTGGGATACAAGCAGTATAACATTTTCCTTTTCTGTTTTTAAGGCATTCCATAATACTACTTACAAGAGCACGTGGAATACACTATTAAAAAAAGTGCTAGAGCAGCTTGACCTAATACAGAACCATGGTTCAACTAACAATGGACCTAATTGCTAAAAATGCTGGTCACAAGAATTGTAATGAAGAGAACTTTGGACAATATCTGCAAAAAATAACTCATCTGAATTTGTCAGATAAAAATATCGATTCAATTGTAAGATTTATTTTTCATTATTCTTTTTAGACTGGCTACTCTAATGTTTTGTAGTTACTGTTATGATGAGGTGTTCATAGTTGGAGAGACAAGGAAAGTCAAGTTTTACAGAGTTGTTAACTCACAGCACAATCTTTTCAATCTATCTGTGATTTATTCCTTAAATTTCAGAGGAAGTCTGAGAAAGGAAAAGGGAGTTCGGGAACAGGAAATAACCCAACTGAGGTTAACAAATTTGGACTGGTGTAGTGGCTTTTTCAAATTAGTCAGGTTAAAAATATACTTTTTTTTTTATTGGCTCCCTAGGGCTTACTCGTTTAAAAATAATCCATGAGCTTTTCATTTTCAAAGACTAAACCTGCAAACTTAACCCAGTTCTCCTTCCTCTGAGTTTAATAATAGGAAATGCATACAGGTTTCAGTAAGTTCTGAGTTAATTCAGATCCCCTCAAGATGAATAAATTTTGAAACTGCTGAGCCCTGAACAACTGCATTGTTGAATGTGGTGGATTTCTGCTCTAAAAGTGTGATTTCAGTCAAGAAGTGATCGCTTGTTCTGTGTGAACAGATCCCTGCAAGCAAATGGGTTTATTCAGTCCACTCCTAGGGACGTGTGCAGCCATAGTGTTGCTAATTGGATCAGTCCATTTGATGAGGTCTGGTTCATCAGTTGCCACAGCAAAGTTTTACAGAAACCTTCATAAGGAGTGGCCTCTTAGTTGTTTCATAGGAATATATTAAAAGAAACTCAACATTTGAGTACAAACTTGACTTCAGAAGTACATTAAAATAGACTGAAGTGCAATGTTTTGTATCAACCAATCATTCTTTGCCAAGAACTGGTTTCCAGTTACATCAGTGCAGTTTAATGGAGACAACTACACTGAAAACTGCTTTTCTGAAATCCGTCTGATGAAGACGGAAGGGAATGAAGTCACCCTGGGTGTGGTGTATTTGCTGGTAATGCCTGTAGTCTCAGCTTCTGTATGGCAAAATAGTAATGACAGTTTTCAGTCTTTAATCTGATAATAATATGATGATTGACAAGAAATAGTAACTCTGTTTTTCTAGGAAAAATAATTTTTAAAAATGTTTGTTAAAGGTGAAAATTTATAAACCATGCAGCAGAACATAAATACAAGAACAATCAATAACTTCCAGAAGCAGGCAGTGAGTGAACATTAAGTAGCCTGTTATTGTTTATTTCAGGGTGACCTCTCTTTTTGTAAAAATCTGAGGGTTCTATATTTGTATGATAACCAAATCAACCAAATCCAGAACCTGGACTTTGCTTCAAATATAACACATCTTTACCTTCAGAACAATCGTATTTCAAGTATAGAAAATCTCTCATCACTGAAAAAACTTGAAAAACTGTAAGTTGAAAATAACGTATTTATTTTACTAGTAAAAAGAATAGTTATGACACTCAAGAAATTTTTTAAATTGTGTAGCCATTAAGGTCCTTTCAGCTCTTAAATCTTACTTTTAGAAGTAATTGCTTACTATTTTTTTATGAGATGTTCTGTGATAAAAGTAATGACATATCATCTTGACATATATTTGCATTTGAATGATTTTATTTTTTCAGTCACTTATAGTAATAATAATAATAATAGCAGTAGATAAAGCTGCAAAAAAACCTCTTGAATCAGTTAAGTGTACGTTCTACTTGTATGCTAGGTTATTTACTTTTTCTATCTTAATTTCCAAGAACTATTCAATAATGCTTGAACACTGTTTTTCTTTATATATTGAAACCTTGTGTTTGCTCTTACTTTCAAAGGATATTAAATCTATTTTGTGTTCTATTCTCTAGGTATTTAGGAGGCAACTATATCACTGTAGTAGAGGGTTTGGATAAAGTAGGAGAACTGAGGGAGCTGCACATTGAAAGTCAACATCTCCCTCATGGTGAAAAGCTTCTGTTTGATCCAGTATCTCTTAACTCTCTGGCAGTAAGTACATTTTGAGAATTTCAATGAGCCAATTATCAGGAAATCAGTATTTTTAGGAGAAATTATGAGGACTTGATCACTCTCTGGTTTCCTTCTTTGCCAATTGGTGGCATTATTTCAAATTCTACCAAGGGACTCCCACCCTCATTCTCTTATAAGGAGTTCAGCAAATTCTACTTCATCTTTTTTTATTATGAAGGATGAAAATGAGAATAAAGAGAGAGAGGAATTAAGGAAATGTGTGGATGCCCTTTACCAACAGAATATTAATAAACTAAAAAAGGAGTTGTAATTTATCACTCTTAGTTTTCTTAGTCTGTTTTGTTCACAGTGAATTCATTTGTTGAAATTTCTCTGATTTGATTGTTACAGTTGTTTATTTATTGCCTTTTGTATTTCTGTAGAAAATTGAATGGAAATAAAAGATGTAAACAGCACTTTTTTCTGGATATTCAGAACAACACAATCAAAAGCATTCCATTTTAGTTCTGCAGTTTTACTATGTTGTGTTATGTCAAGAGTTCAGGAAATCTTTTTGAAGATGTCTTTCAATATGTTAATTGCTCAGAAAACATATCGTTGAATAAGTTAAAAAGTAGGCTTTATTTGCTAATGGATGTAGTTCTGTACTAAAAAAATTCCACTTGCTATATCTCCCAGAGTGTAGTTATGGCTTGATAAGCCTTCTTTTGTGAAGATGAAGAACTCACTAAAAAGTGAGCTCTTTTGTTCACATGTGTATCATAAATATTTGACCTAGCTCTATTTTTTCCTGTTTTGAGATTAAGTAATCCAAGACATGTATTGCTGTTTTTCTTTAATAGAAATGAGTCATTACTCTGAGAGCATTTGTACTTTGTTCCTTCTATACTGGAGAAATTATCAAAGTAAAGGGAAGTTTTATAGCTATAATCTTCCCAGGATAATAACTTATAATAAACTCTTCCATGTTTTGCAGCAGCCTGGGCTAGATTTTGTTCTTTGTGGCTTTTTTTTAAGGCCTTTTGATGTGTCATTTGTTTTGTTTTCTAAGAAACACTTTGCATTCTTGATGATGTAATGTCCTTGTGGAGGCTAAATGTAAAAACATTTTATTTTATCCTCCAAGTGCGAAGTGTTTGAGCCTTCCTAAGATCGCTTTTTACTTCATCTGTTTCTGGCTCTTTTAATGGTGTCAGAGATGAAAGAGATAAAAGCGTGAGGCTATATAGCTCTGTGTGTGAGGCTATATAGGCCAGTGTTTTGATGATGACAGTGTCATGAATCTGACTGAGAAGATCAAGTTTATGAACTGTGTTTATCAGGATGATACTGGTAATTTCCATCTGCAATGTAGATCTTGATCAAATTTTTGAAGGGAGTTAGTTTTCCTGTATAAACTGCTGAAATAGAGATTTTCCAACTAATGGTAAGTCCTGTACCTTGTATAATTTTAAGCTCAATGGATGAGGTGTCCCTTTTCATTCTCTAGAGATATGATTTTTTTCCTTTTATGTGAAACTACATTAGTGTTTTCCAAGATAAACACCTGAAGCCTGTTTAGGTTTTTATCTAAAATGTAAGGATCTCTGTAACTCTTGTCTGTTACAAATGACAAAGTGCAATATGTGACTCAGTACTGTTCCAGAGAAGGAGTAAGGATCCAAGGTATGGATACCAAGAGCAGTGTGGTAACAAGCCTGAAAGAAACACAGTGTAGTCCAGCCGTTAAATGAGACTACGTGGGTATCACAGATGGGCTTCAGCTCTGCAGTGCAGATGTAGTCTTGGGGCCCATGGTATAAGAAGAACGTGGATCTGCTGCAGCAAGTCCAGAGAGGGCCACAAAGAGGATCAGAGGGCTGGAACACCTCTCCTGTGAAGACAGGATGAGAGAGTTGGGATTGTTGAGCCTGGAGAAGAGAAGGTTCAGGGGACACCTTCTACCAGCATTCCAGTACCTGAAGGGGGCTTACAAGAAAGGTGGAGAGGCACTTTTTGCAAGAATGTGTTGTGATAGGACATGGGGTAATGGCCTGAAACTGATCAAGGGCAGGTTTAAATTAGCTATTAAGAAGAAATTCTTTGCTTGTGAGGGTGGTGAGACACTGGAACAGATTGCACAGAGAGGTTGTGTATACTCAATCTCTAGAAGTGTTCAAGGCCAAGTTGGATGGGCCTTGGGCAACCTGGTCAAGTGGAAGGTGTCCTTGCTCATGGCAGGGAGTTGGAACTAGATGATCTTTAAGGTCCCTTTCAAAACAAACCATTCTATGATTCTGTAAAAAGTCAGTCAGTTTTAATGTATGTTTCATGCTTGAAAAGTAGAGTTAGTAGCACTTGCAGAACTCTGTAAAGCATTTGAATGTGCTTAAAGAAAAACAAAAAAATCTGTATTTACTAAGAATTCCTGAAATAATTGAGAAATAATCTTAGTTTTCACTTCAACATCAGAATAAATTGCATTTTAGGACAAGGTGGAAAGCCAACATAAAGCAATCTGTATGGTATATGGAGGTGGTATTTGTATGTTTCTTCTTCATATTTTTGTTCATCTTTTAAGATAATTGTCTGTAATAATTTGCAACTTGACTCATACATGACATGAAGACAATACTTCTTTTTCTGCTTTTCTCCCTTCAGAAATCTTTGTTTGTATTGAATATCAGCAATAACAACATTGATGAATTAGAGGAACTCGCAGTTTTGGAAAATCTTTCTTATCTTAAAGCAGTCGACAATCGACTTAAACATATGAAGGTATTAAAGTAAATATTTGTTATATTAAGTATGGGTGTTAAGAAATTAGTCACATTCATCTTTATCACTAAATATATGAGTTAAAAGAAATTTTACTTCTGCAGTTACTAAATCTCTGGCTTGTCAAGCATGCTGTCTTTTCTCATATAAAAATCTTACTGAGACTGAAAATGGAGAAGGATTATCTAGGATGTCAAAATTTATATTTTTATTAATTAATGCTGAAATGAATTGGCTTAAATAGTAACCCAAATCACCAAGACAAAGTCTTGATTAAAATAAACTCTTTCATTTCTGGTTTGTATATACATTTTAATTCCTTAGTAAACTTAACTTCATTGGTTAGTAATTAATAAAATAATTATTCTTATTACTTCTTAGAACACAATCTATTTTTAACTTTGTTGAGAGAATCGGCAGTTGTCTTTAATAATGAGGAGATTGCAGTATTTTGTGTGAATAACCAATCAGTTATCTAGATGAAAATATTCTATTTAGACTCTTCATTCTTTTACATTTTAATATTAAAAAATGTTGAATAATGCCCTTCTTTTTTACTAGAGAACTATTAATGCTTTGTATGTCAAGTCCTGTCTGGCAGTTGTAATTTAATTTACATCAAAATACAATTCATGTAGGTTTTTGCTGATTAATTAAAATCACATTGAATATGTTGGTTACATCAAAGTAGCAAAAAGCTTTTTTCAAATAGGCAATCTCCCCAAAGCATCCCTTTTTAAAAATAATCAATTTCTAAATAAAACATACTACAGAGATTTTTATATTGGCTCTTTCTGTCTTATAAATAAAATACACTTCTGTTGTGATGATCTTAAAAGAAAATTGTCATAGGCAAAGAATCAATTAATTTTAAGAATGAGGATACCAGTTTGGAGACAGCATTTTCAGTATCTTAGAAGAAAAAACAGTATCCTCTGAAACAGAATAAGGAAAGGACAAAAAGACTGTCTTATTCAGTAACTGGGTATATATTATTTATTTATTCATGATTAAATTTCATTATTTATGCATGAGGAAAACCAGAATTACATTTACCCAAATCAGTAAGACATGTAGATTTCTATGTTACATGGTCACAACTATTGAAAAATTATATGATTAACATTTGAGTTTGCTGCTTCTGCTGCTGTCCATAGCACTTGGATTAAGCCCTGGTGTATTTTGAAAGCAACTGTTCCGTGTGTTTCCCAAACAATCTCCAAGTTTTGAAATATATAGAACAGGGAAGGTGTTTCTATTCATATCTTTGCAGACCTGTAAAATTAATGAACATATCAAATGTGTTTAATACACAGTGTAATGCAGGTGGACATCCAACTTTCCAGCTACAATTACTGAGTTTTAAGGGATTACATTTTGGTAGGCTTTACTGATCACTAATATAAATTCTTAAATAAGTAAAAACCAAACTGTTGAAAAAAAAGCAGTAAGCCATGAAAATAATTTTTAAAAAGTCAGTTTTAGCTCTGTGTAAGAGGCTTAGCTCACAGTGGATATCTAGCAGGAGAAAGATCTTATACAGCCACTGACTGTTCAAAAAAAAATAGCTGAGGGAAGTTTTGAGTATGCTTCAGTTTTTTTGTATCCCTGAATTTCATGATTACATAGCTTACATTATTCTACAACTGTGAAAGCTGCAAGGATTTTAGGAATATCCAGTTCTATACACTTAATTGGTTCTGCTGGCTGAACTTGTTACACACAGCAAAGGCTCTTTCATTCCCACACAAGCTGCCTCCATCCTCCTCCCTCTTGCCCCTCTGTTATCAAAACTCTGAGGTATATCTCTTTTTCATGCCAAAAGCACTATGTCCCCTGTTTTCTCATTCCTGCTTTCCCATCACTGCTATCAAGAACTTCCCCAGGAATGTCTGGCATTGATCAGAGATTATGCCAGTGCCACATTACAGGGAAGTGTCGCAGAGCTCTGTACCCAGCTGTGCTTCACCTGGTGGGAAGAGAGAATGTAGAGGAACTATCTGTGTCTGAGCAGATCTGGTGAACTGCAGGAATAACATGGACTCTTTGTGAAAGAGGAAAATATCAAAGGCATAAGAAATTCATTAAATACAAGCTTGTGTAGACTTTTCTCACTTTTGTGTATTTAGTATAATTATTTTATATTTAAACATTACTCTCAGTTTTTTCACTTTATTATGAAAACCCATATTCTTTCGCTTTTCAACTATGCCACCTTGACTTCAGCATAGTTGAAAATCAGGACTTGTAAATTCAAATTAGACACTACTTAAGGTAGAGTCTAATACAGGGCTTTGTGAGCATAATTGACAGACATAAAGGCATATGACCTTGTTTCACTTGACTGAAGTTTATATAATGTAGTCTGAACAGTAGACAGAAGAAAATCAAGTAATTTTTCTGATTTCGTGCAAAACAACTATGACTAGCTACCACATGCAAAAAGTGTGTCTCAGGTCAGTTATCAAGAATATAATTGATTTTAATAGAATTGGATTTTCTTTGTTTTTAATTGCTTGCTACTTCATTTATTCATCCTATTGAGGTTCTGGTTGACTTTAGTCAGGATCACAAGGTCTTCTAGACTGCTGTGTATTTGGGTTGGAATTAAGGAAATTTTTTAAAACACTATGTCTATTAAAAAACCCCCACAACTATTCCTTTTTACAAAAAGATAGAATATCATTTACTTATTAAGTTCATTAGTTTTGGGAAGATTATTAGTTATGTGAGTATTTGGATAGATAGAAGAAAATATAGGCAGAAATACCTGTAAAAATCTGTATTTCCCAAGTCTTTAATTTATTCAACCTCTGCCCAGTATTGATTATGACAAGAGGATATCACAAAAGATGAATTCATTCGCTTCAGAATTGAGTCAGAAACAAGAGAAAAATTATAGATTTTCTCAAATAGATTATGACAGGTAATCAAACTGGTGACAAATTGCTGTCTGTGGATGTAGCTGGGGCAGTTGGATTAGACATTTCCGATAAAAACTGGAGCATACTGCTCAAATACCAATTCTTAAATGGCCACTGTTAATTGGTAAGAAAGTTATTGCCAGCACTACAGCTGCCTACTCAGGCACTTGCCCTTCCCCCTCCCCACCCTCCCCGATGGAATATAATTTGCTCGTCAGTATTTTGTAGCAGACCTCAAAGTGATAGCATGACATGATCATTTATCAAATGGAGCCTGCCCAGAAGAGTGTCTGGTCCCTTTAGTACAGCTTATTGAAAGGCTGGGAAGTGAAAGCACTTTATTAGAGACAGGAAGGCAATGAACAACTAGAGCGTATCGAAGGGGTAATCATATTTCAGCACAGGATTAGTGTGCTCTTAGATAAACATACACTGGAGTAAGCATGTTCTGGGTCATTTATCAAGTAAGTAACAGCTAACAAAAATCTACAGGACTCTGTATACATTTCATCAAAGTTAAACTGTATACATTTTATTTCAGTAATAGACAACTTTGTGCTGCGAAACTATTACTTGGAAAAATTCTTTCTAATGAAATCTAGAACACATTACAGACTTCGGTGATAGTGTCTGAATGCTTACCTAAGAATAAATAAATATACTTGCTAAATGATTTTTCTTTTTTAATAAGTCTAGCCTAAAATATTTTGCCCCTAAATTTTGTTTGTGATTAAGTGTTAGCACCTAGATTGTGGGGGTTATCATGTTTCTATCCTGATACATGCTGATTAAGCTTTGCTGCGCAACACTGCGAGAATTATTAACATTTCTTCATGTGGACTGGTCCTCAGAATTTCTTGCATTGTTTTATCAGACTTGATCCTCACAGAACCAGACTTTAGCTCTCTAGTTTTCTAAAACTACGTTTTTATCACCGAATAACAACAGATGATACCACCATCATAACAGACCAAAAATTATATGGTTTGGAGGTACAAGGCTGGGCTGCCACTTTCTCTTCCATGTGATTTTTCTAAACATATATTATATAACCCATAGAATATTTCTAAGAGGATTTTCTACCAAGGGAGAAGAGCCAGCAAAAGCAGAATTCTCCTTGCTTGTGTTACCCAAGCAATTTTCTAAATTTGAAGGAGCTAAGAGACACCTACATTGCTAGAGACTTCATCGTTGACATCAAGCTGCAAAGTTTTACACACTCTGCAGTTTAGAATCTGTCACAGCATTGTTAGTAGATTTTTCCAAATTATTACAACAGTAGAACATAAATCCTCTCTTCTATTTATACCTATTGTCTTGAATACCTCCTCAAGCCTTTCACACATACAAGGAAAGCCTGTCAAGAATGGGTGTTAAATGAAATTTTGGAAAGAAAGTAAGGTGTCTTTTTTTGTTGTTTTACTTCAGAAAGTAAGGTGTCTGAGTAGAAAGGACCAATCTGCTAAACTTTGCATATTTTTAACTTGAATTTATTGCACTTAAAAGACAGAGTAGTTTCGTCTAGGTCATACTGCCCTTGGGTAACCTGACAGAAACACAGATGGAAAAAGGTATATTTCACTAATATCACCGTTTAGGCCAATACTATAACTGGCCACCCACAGTTAGGTAGGGGGAATTACTGTTTCTCCTGTAAAATACAGTACTACATATAAAGAGAGAGGCAGTCCACTGTGGATTGCATGATTTTTAGCTTTTTTTTTTATTCTGTTCTTTTTCTGTATAAAGTACTTTTTAGTCCACACACTGATACTCTAAGGGCTCTGTAAGACCATGGGAATGCATTAAAACAGACATTAGATATCATACAGATTTTTGTGCTTGGCAATTCCTAGGCTTTGTGTACTTATCAGTGGGATTGAAGTGGTAATTTTCCATAGCTGGCATTGCTGTATCCTTAAAAATGCAGCATCTTCCAACATCACAGTTTCTTTGCAATTTTGATATATTCAGGGGATGCTGTGGGCCACTCTGTCTGAAAATGCACATTCTTAATGTGCATATTAATACATGTGAATAGTCTCATTGAAATTATTTCTGTGTGCAGGATTTGGACCTGGCTGAACAAATCACATTACTGTTGAATTTTACTCTGAAGGGGGAAACGTAGTCACGATGTTCTGTTGCTGTTTCAATTGCAGGATTTGGAGGTTGTATTTAAAAAATGGACAAAGCTACGCAGAATAGATCTTTCAGGAAACCCCATCTGCCAAAAACCAAAGTACAAGGATAGGATTATAGTACAGTCACCGACTTTAGGTAAATCAATAGCCTACCCATAACCCCCACTATTTTAGGAAACAACTAAGAAATTAATTGTTCTTGAGTAGCACTATATATGTAAATACAGTTACTGCTATAGATATTTATGTCAAATCAAGAATTTTTAATTTATGTAGAAAGCTAAAACTGCTTATGTGATCAGCTTCACAAGCCATCTTGTTTGACTTTTGGTATCAGTAATAGTAATCATTTGTTTTATAATAGATGATTGGTGAGATTGTTACAAGACAATTTTTTGTGTTCATATTCCAGACGTTGTGAAACTGATTTTCAAAGATCAGTTTAATCTATTTCCCTATCAATCTGTAATAGTTGCTAAAGTGTTTTCGCTGTATAATGCCAGTTGTACAGATCCCACCTTACTGTGTTTGTATTTGTCATATAAGATTCATCCTTAAACTCATATGCAGCTCACACTTATGTCATGGGTGTATTTGTTAATCTTAACCCTTATGGTGCAGTTTATATTATTATTTTGCATAAAATTTTAACATGAAAGGAAGAAACTTATTCTTTTATATCTAAATATTTATACTGTAGAAATAAGTAAAACAAATCTGCAAATTTTTTACTTTTTTTGGCTAAAGGTGGCAATTATCTTTAGAGTTATAATTACAGAACTTGGTTTTTCTCAGAGCACAGAATATTGGTCATTAAGAAAAAGCCTATCTGCACAATGTAAATAATAGTGCCTTAGGACAGTCCTAATGCAACCTAAATTTGTGGCCACATGAGGTATTTCATTTGGGCTGACTCAAAAATGCAGGTGCCACCAATGACTCATAGAGCATAAGGTTTATGGCACCTAAGTGAGTGAAGTTAACCTTAGAGAGGCAAATCTGTGTGACTGTCTTCATGAACTGTAGAATTCCTTGATGGCTAAGACGTGTAGTTTCGCTCTCAACCTGGATTTCTGCATGTGTCTATACATTGTGTAACAGCATAACTTTTCTGCAGAACTTTATCGAAAGTGTTGCATGTTAACCAAACGTTACACATTTCCCTTGAAAGTTATAGAAACTGTAGGGCTTTTTTGTAATTAAGACACGTTAACTCACTCTTGCAGCTTGAATATGAATATCAATCTTTATTGATTTTTTTCTTTACCGAATACGAGAAAAAGAAAAAAAAACTTGAAGAGAATTAATACAGAGCCAATACTCTGTATAGCCAATTTTGTATAGCCCTTTAGTTCACTTTGTATCACAGAAAATGTTCTCTTTTGCAGAATCCCTTGATGGGAAAGAAATTCAAGAAATGGAAAGACGTTTCTTAATGAATTGGAAAGCCTCTAGAGCTGCCAGGAAAAAAAGCAATGAAAGAATGACAGATGAACATGCAGCCTATGAACAATTTTGTAAGCAAACTAATCAATTACTTCATGCGTATTTAAAACTTTCAGAAATCATAAAATAGCAGCTAAAAATAAATATACTAAGAATTGTTTATAAGATACTTGTACTAGTGATGAGTCCAAAAGACATGAATAGAAATTGAGCTTTTCCAATACAAAATTTAATTTTAGCACTAGTTCATGTATTGTTTTTTTTCCTCACATCCCAATCTCCCAGAATTATGGAAAGGGGTAGCAAGTACATTTCGAGTGTCTAAATATTCATATTTACTTCCATATTTTGAAAATGTTGGGCATTCTAGAATAAATACGCATGAAATACATCAGACTTTTAAAATCTGTTTGTTGATACTTATTTGATCTATGTATATTGTCAGTCCTTTTAAAGGCCTTTGCAAGATACCTGTCTAGCAGAAGACCAAGTTTTAAACTTAGAAAGAAAAAAAAATGTCTAGGAGGTAAAAAAGCCTTAAACCCTTTTTGAGGTCTAAAGGTAATGTCTTCTTCAACTGGGAAAACAAATTAGTTTTGAAACTCAAGGAAAACATGATATAAACATTGAGGTTTTTTTAAATAGTGGGGAGGTGGTGGTTGTTACAGAGTTGAATGCAGGTTAAAACACAAATGACTTAATAGCATGTCTTGCCATCTTGCAGGATTTGGATACAGACATTTGACTTGAAATTACTCAAAATGGTTTGAATTACCATATTTATAAAATAAAATTGGTGGCACTTACACTGTTGCTTTCAGAAGATTAATTAATATGTTATTTTTGAAGACATGAAAGCTGATGCTCTGCCTGCCAGCACCAGCCCTAAAATAGTTGGAGTCTGCTCGGTGTTTGGAAGCCATATGTAAATGGGAATGGTTCTGAAATGGTCTTCTGAATAACTACTGGTATAAGGAGGTGCTATGTAATTGAATTTACTCCCTTTCAAATAACTCTACCTGAATGGGAATACCTGTTTTAATATTCACCTTCATCAGTGCTTGCAGCACCTTCCATAATTCCATTCAAAGTTTTTCATTCTCAATTATCAAATTTGAGGTATTTTACCTTAAGGTTTATTACACTGTTTTCTATAACGAGATATATTGGAACCTGTGATCAATCACACTGAATATTCAATAGATACGGTTTGACTTGGGATATAGAATTAATCCTTTTTTCTTTCTGTTTTTTGCAGCTGACTCTGAAACACCTTATCCCTCTCTTCCTTTTCAGCACAGTGACTCTGTGAAAGAAAAAGTAAATTTTTTAGATTTGGCTCGCAATGACAAAGTTGAAAGAAAACCTCCATCAAGAATCCGTGAAAGAAGAAGTCAGAAGAAAACTCAGGTGTGTTCCTCAAACATCTTCCTTTTAGTTATGTTGGTTATTGCTTGTACAGCTCTTGCTGAATAAATTGGAAAATGAGTACAGGAGAGTAGAATTTAATCTGAAATCATTTTTTTAACCATGGTATATTTATTGTCTTTATTTCTTTGAAAGACAGGATATTAGATTTCAGTTTCTGGTTATAAATCAGTACGCTAGCTAATAGTAGCAACTTCAATGTTACTAGTTTCTGTCATATGCATTTAATTGTAATAATTTTCCACAAAGATAAAATAATATTGAAGTTAATTCTCAGAAGTAAGGTAAGGTGTGAGAACCACTGGTGAAGGGTGATGCTGTGCATGGAGTCATCTGCGGAAGGAGAAACAATCACTTTTCATCATTACAGCTTACTTCTAACAGCCATGCTCCGGTTTCACCTGTGGCAATAGTATAGTTAAGTATTTGGGACCTAATATCACTCCTTCCAGATTTTTAATACTATTTTTAACCTAACAGTTTTATTATTTATCAGCTGAACTAGCCAACAAAAAAAAAGTAATCATTTATACAATGCTGTAGGTAAAATAAATAAATACATGAAATTGACATGGGTATTCTTTTGTAACTAAACTAGTAAATGTAGTGTTCTATTTTACATTCAAGTTAGAATTTATTAATATATTTGACAATTTAACTGAGCAACATCTAATGCTATTTTATTCTTGACAACTTACCACTTTCCATTCCATGAGTTTTGTTCCTTCCGATTATTTGTTCTGATTAAAAATAGCTGCCTTTCTGTCGAGAAGGGAAGAAGTATTGCAAATCACAAAGCTGCTCTCATTCAAATAATAGTTTTTGTTCATCACATGACAGTGGACATATTCTGGCCTAAAAAAACCTGAACTTGTCATATATGTGCCTGTTCTTGAACTTTTCTTTCTCAGAAAGCACAAAGCAGTGGAGCAGTTAAAAACAAGAACTGCAGGAACAATGTACTAGTTATTAAAAAAAGTAATACTGTTAGTACTACTATAGTAGTATACTATTATTTTCCAGTGAATAGTCCAGGCTTCTGAAATTTAGAGGGATACAGACGAATACTCATGCCATATAAATATGTTTGGGGTTTTTTTTAATTCTATTGTAAGATGGGTTTGTCCACATGCTCAGTGTTCTGTCAGCTTGAATGTCATCTTTATTAGCATCCTGTCTTTTGGGCCAGGCTGAGTAAAACTGTGCTTTCCATTTACCATTCCCCTTAGTCCTAAGAAAGGATGAAATGTGCATGTACAACATCTTTTCTCATGTAAGACCTTCTGCTATTCCCTTTGAGACAAAGCATTCTGATTCTGCTTTACAATGTTAAAAAGCTGTCCAATTGTTGAGATTCTTTGCTTGGCAAAAATTTTCTCAGTATTAAAAAGCTGGAATACAGTCCTGGCTCTATTGAAATCCCTTTTGACCCTAGAAAGGCAAACAGTGCATCTTCTGTACTTGATTGAAAGAAAATGTCTATATTTTTATTAATTTATATCTGTAAATTAAACAATTTAGGTCATTTTTTTTACTGTGAGTCTAGAAGATTTTAGTCTGATTTCACAGAAGGTTAGAAGAAACTGCAGACAGATGACATGCATTTAATATTCACTAAAACCTTGTAAGTGGGACTTTTATCTTAGATGCTGAAGGTTGCTTTACCTTACAGTTTCATGTGTAATCACAGATTCTGAGACATGTTCTAATCTTGTTAATAGAAGAATTCCATAGAAACCGGAGAGTCTTGGTAGTTAAAGGTTTGTGAATTCTTTAGAATGTTAATGAGGAAAAACAATGCAAAACCTCAAAACACAGAAATCTTCATTCTCAGAGTTTATGCAGATATGAAAAAATGGCAAATCATAGTATTCCCTTGCCAGATCCCCTAATTAGGGATATACATGAGTGTGCCCTCAAGTAAAGGAAGGAAATTTTTTCAAACTGAACAAATACCTGTATTGTTTAATTGAAATTCAGCATCAGAACAAAGAAATTAGTGAGTTTTAATCCTACCTTCTGTGTTAGTCAAATAAATTATTGCAACAGATGTTTCCTCTTTCCCTATACATACTAGGTGATGTTTGACCTTGGCAACTGAAAAACAGGCATTAAATACCTTTTTAACCTACATCTAAGATCCACTGAGGATTGCATACAGCTTGAACAATGAAAAAAGCCACTTACTACTAGATTACTGAAATATGTCATTAATCTTTCCTTTTTGATGGTATAAAAACAATAGCAATTTTATATAGGATTTTAAGTTAGTTTTGGACATTCAGATAAAATTATGGATATTGGCAGGAAGTAATTAAAAGAAACCAAATCATTTAACTATTTTAAAGATACCCAATACCTTCCAATGGGATACACCATTATTAATGTTCCCTGAGTAGAGAAGTTGTTGAAATTTTGATGTTGTAAACTTAATCTGTAACCAGCAGTTTCTGCCCACATTACCTTACTCATGGAATTAAATATTGTGGTAGGTATTTGTAGCAATTCAGAATGTGGTGGGAAAGTCACCTTTTGTCTCTCCAGAGTATGTTATGAGATTAGCAATATGGAAATATCTTTAAATGATACAGTCAGCATGTAATAAATAGTCTGGATTGTGCCAGCTATCAGAAGCCACTCTGCTGCCACCATGCACATGCTGTACAGTTCAAGTTCTAGTCCAAAAGGAAGGAACTTGCAGTGAACAATGTCAGTTCTCCCTCTTCTTAGGCAGGTGCTTCTATTAACATTGTATTTAATTAGTTAAATATTTATAAATGCCTTGAGTTGCAGTGATTTATGTGGTCTGAAATCTACACAGGATAATGTATATTTGGTAACAGGTAGGAATGTGCATATTCTGCATGTGTAGTGGGGTTTTGTTTATATGAATCCAACTTGCATTATAATAAATAGAATTATTAAGGCCTATTATATGACACGTTTTTGGGGAGAGATGATACTGAGATTAAAATGATATATACTCAAAACGTAAGCTTTGCAATCATACATTTCCCATTACAGAATATAGTTCTCTTACTTGAGAGGGGGGTGGGGAAATACATTACCTCTGGGTGACCTAATTCTTGTTCTCTTACTGAGTATCAATTTCAACAAACATCTGAAAATTCAAAAATAAAAAATATCCTCAGTCTTGGCTGCAGGAGAAGGAGAAATACAGATTTAAGATATAAACCAGTGCGGTTTGAGCTGCAAACACTCGAGTTGGTTTTAGCAGCTTACAAGCACTCCAAATGTATTCAGAATTAGGTGCATTAAACACTTAGAGATAGCAGCTGGAGCACTTTGCCAGAGCTGAGAGCATGCTTAGACCAGACATGGAGTACCTCTTCCAGCAGCTAATCTCACTGCCTTTCCTTGGTGATGATGTTAAAGGAAAAATGTAAACATCATCTCAGTGAGGTCTAGAAAGTATCAATCAGCATTTAGTACTGAAGGCTGTGCAAGAGAAATGTAAGGAATTTAGTTGCCGTTGAATTACTCAGCCATGACAGAGGATATGAAAGGAGTCACCACAACGCTAGATAAAGTGGAAGGATAAAGAGATAAAGTGAAGTTCTGAAATAAAATAGTGTTGCTGAAGCAGAGCCATTTGAATGAAGGTCAGGTATTAGAAGTTTCTAGTTACTGTGGCCCATGTAAGGTCTCAGCAGGCAATTCAGCCACTTAAGTGGATGGGTTTTTTTTTCTGTAAAGAATATGCACTACCTTTAAGGTGACTGTAAATACTTTTGCAGAGCCATAAATAACATTACAGTAATCTGTACCACAGTGGTATTTTTGGTATCCATGTTTACAACTTTGCTGAATGTGGTGCCGGATGATTCTCCCCATGGTCATACATACTCTGTTCAGAAGGAAAACATAACTGTCATCACAAACATACAAGATGATATACAAATGATGACATTATCGTCTGTCTAAATTTCTTTCAGTAGTGGTAATTAAAAAAAAAACAAACAAGAAGAAGCAGGTCTCCTATATGCCAAATCCATAGTACTTAACACTGCCATGTCATCCAGTGTCCTAAAGGCAGTGACAAAAGGCATCTCTTTTTGCCAGTGCCCTGCCTCCCTGCTCCAGTTCTCTGTGCTGCTGCCTGTGTCCAAAGTTGAGAAGGAGTAAAATCTAAACCACACTGGCAGAACACGTGCACTGATGGACTCCTGTGCCCTTGAAAAGAGTAAATTCCTTTCAAACCACGGTCAGAGAGCACATGTGCTGGTGAGCAGATTGCCAGCCAGACCACATGTACTCCTCCATGTCTGGCTGACCAGACAGAGCACAGTCACATTCTTGCCTGGCAGTCTGGCAGGAACACATTTGCTTGCAATAGTTTGCTTCCTCTTCCAGGAGATACGGCTGTTTCTCAGACATTTAGAAGACAAAATGGCACATGTGACTTGTCAGCCGGTAGGTGGTCAGCAACTTACCAGGCCACATCTGGGGCTGCAGGCTCTCAGATGCTCTCAAGAACATTGAAACTCAGACTGTCTGAAACCTTCTCCATAAAATACATGTGTATTTAGAATGCTTTAGGTTGGGAGATCATTGAGTCCAACCATAAGTCAGTAAAATTTTAAATAGAACGCAGAATGAGAGAGGACTACTTAGTGATTTTTGTGTGAGTTGCATCTTGTAACTGGGTCCATCAAACTTGTATCAGGAATGAAATACAATTTTAGGATGGTAAACAAAAAGCAAACTCAGGTCTTTGGCTATCTATTTTTCAGGTGTTATGTGTTCACCATAATAGTTACTAGATAAATGAAACATTCAGTATGCAGTATTTATTTTTTCCTATCCTTAGATCTTTGTTGTCAGTACTTTTAGAGATAAAACCTCAAAACTTCATAACATTTTTGGTCTGTTGTATTAGCATCGCATATTTTTTATTGCATAACTAACTGACAAAACTATAAATATCACTTTAATAACACAAATATGAATCTAATTAGCAAACTAGAGAAGTAATGCTGTGTTTTTAGGTTTTTAAAATACATAACTGCATGAGAGTTTGAAAAAGTAATTTGAGGTTAAAATAAAGACTGCTGCTTGTATAGGAATATATAAATAAATTCTGTAATTTCAGTATAACTCCATTGAAGCCAGTTCCAATAATCTAATTTACTGCAATGATATAAACACTCTTTCAATACTTGCCTTCCTGTATTCAGTCACACATGGTGTAGGCACACTCCCCTCTCTGAAAAGTTGAAAGCATCTGCTTTAGCAAATCTGAGGTGAAAACACAGTCACTGTGCCCTCATCTAGCAAGATGAGCTACTATATTTTGGAGGACAACACTGCAACCACAAATTCCTTAGTAGCAGCTATACCTCCTCAAATTCACTTCCAGCACCTTGTATCCCATTCAGTTGCAAATACTTGGATATGTCAGACTTGCCTTAGTAGTTCCACCAAAAATTGTTCCTCAGACCTAAGAGGTGTGAGACCAGGTCTTACCAATAAAGATTCCCATGCTTTTAGAGCTTCCACAGCACTGTTGGTGTGTTAGAAGTACCAAAAGAAAAAAAAAAAAAGACATCACTACCTGAATACCTCCCCTTGGTAATGTTCTTACTATAATCAGAATATATGTAAACACACAGTGTTTGAGTTACTGACCCAAAGTTCATATTTGAACTTTTTATCCATAGCCAATGAAAAAATCCTATTCTTTCCTAAGTATCACATTAAAACTGGTGCAAGGTGTAAGTTAACTTAATGCTGTGTGATTTCTTTATATATGCAGATATGAAGCAGTACACAGTATTGTCTGTGACACTGCTGTAAAAGACATACAGTTCAAAAGTTCTGAGATAGGGGCAGACAGGGGGAAAAAATAGCCAGAAAACTGTCAGTGTTCAAGATGTGCCCATTGATATTTCAGGATGAGGATTCAGACGTAATCTGTTAGTATGGAATAGTATGTGAGTGTATTCACAGTATAACTGGTAAAAGTAAATGTATCTGAAAGGCTGTCTTCCCTGTTTTTCTTATCATTTTTATCTCAGTGAGCTGTGCAAAGTAGCTACTCTAACTAATGGAGCTCTGAGGAAAAATGATTAATTATGTGAACCTTCTTATTTACAGTCACAAAATGAGAAATATTATATATTGTAACTGGAAACAATACATTTTACTTTATTAGGGAAAAAAAAACAGTGAAAATATATTTTAAGTCACTTGGCCTTGAAGAATTCTAGGAATTCACTGTTAAAAAAGTTGTATTTGAACCTTACCTCTTCAATCAAACAATTCTGTAACCAGAGACTACAGAAATGACTGACTATATCTTTCTGTTCTCTTAATTCTGAGCAGAATTAATTGCTGCAACAAAACTATGATAAATCCAAGCCAGATGTGAAATGATCCATGTAATAGACTAATACTTTAAATCAAAAAGAGTTTTCAATCAATACGCTCTTCCTTTCTTGGAGAGTTAATATGTTAGACTGCCATAGTAACCACTGATTACATGTTCAGTAAAGTTGGGTATAATCAGTTACACATAGTTGGTAGAAAATGTTTCGGAAGAAAAGACTGAATCTTATCTGATTTCATTTATATGAGAAATTGCTTTGATTATTAATAAGATGTTTTTCCTTATGGGACTTGAAATTAAATGTATTTGGTACACATTTATGTGGGAAAAAATGTTAATACCATTTTTTTCCATGGAAAAAGTAATTTTTGTAATAAAGGAATGTACAATACCCCAAATGGACAGATTCTGTCAATTCAGAATATTCTGGTTCCAGGTTTGGCTCTGGGAAGCAAAACAAAAGGGCTTTCACTGCAACAGCTAATGACCTTACAATAGTTAAATATCTTTTTTTCTCATTAGCAGCATTTGATAGCACTGCTTATAATTCTTGTAGAAATCTTGAGTGCTCCTGGGAAGTGTTAATGTTAGGTCCCTTGGTGTGATTGTGACATGAAGATCTCACCTGTCTTCTCTGATCTCTCTGATGTAGGTTGAGGAGTAAATACAGAAGTAGTTTGAATTCTAAAAGCCAGAAGTTACAGGATGTGAAGATTGGGCCATTATTGATTTATTCCCCCGCAAAGCTTACAAAGAAAGATACTGGTGTCTCTTTGGATATGTTATCTGTGTCTTTTTAATCTCAAAACCAGACAAAATTAAGTATGTTGAACTTAACACTACTTTCTAAGAACATTCAGAATAATAAGGGGACTGCCTATTTACAAGCAATGCTTTGTCTCAAAAGCATGTAAAAACGTCAGCACATGCTAGGCTAAACTGATTGCCTAATTCTTAGACTTCCTCAAGGAATGAACTGGTTTTCGCCAGTGTCTTACCTTGTAGCTCCTTCTTTCCCTATGTGATACTCAGCAATTGTGCAGAGGCATGTTCACAGTAGAGTCATGGAGTCGTTAAGATTGAAGAAGATCTCTAAAATCATGCAGTCCAACTGTAAACCTAATACTGCCATATCCACCACTAAACCATGTCCCCAAACACCACATCTACACATTTTTTTAACTCTTCTAGAGATGGTGATTCCACCATTTCCCTGGGCAGCCTATTCCAATGCTTGACCACCTTTCCAGCAAAGAATTTTTTCTCAACACCCAATCAAAACCTCCCCTGGTGCAACTTCAGGCCATTTGTTCTTGTCCTGTCACTTGTTACTTCAGAGAAAAAAACAGCCCCCACCTGTCTACAACCTCCTTTCAAGCAGAAAGAAGCTATTAGCACATGATTTTTAGTCCTAAAATAATTTCTATCATTTGGATTTTTCCATTTGGATTATTCCTGATGCATAATGTGAACACTTAGCAGAGAAGGCACAAGAAGAATAATGATGTCTGTGCTGATTAATTTTTTGATTGGGAGTATTGTTCATTAACTTAACTTAAAATTCTGTTTGTTTGGCTGCTTTGCACTAGTTTGAGTAATTAAATAAATACTTGAGACTTCTGATACAGGAAAATTCTAATCCTACAGATAAGGAAAGGAAAGTCCAGATTACAAATTGCCCCTGTAAAAAAACTATTCCTAATGCAGTGTCACTGTGTGAATGGCAGCTCAGCACCTTGTGCTTACATCCCTCTCTGAAATAAGAAAATAATTTTTCCTGAATAAGGAAATCAGGACTTTTTTGCATGGAATGTTTTGTGTATTTTGTTATCATTTATAAAGATAATTTGGTACAGATTATTAAAATTCATTGAATTCCTGCATACATTCTCCCCTTGAATAACAAGATCTTCATCTTCGTTATAAAGAATGAGATTTCCTAAGCTAAGGTAGAAAATGAGTGGTAGTGTAACCCTGAGGTGCCAACGCTTCTGTTAAAGTGTCATGGTTTAACCCCAGCCAGCAACCAAACTCCATGCAGCCGCTCACTCAATCCCCGCATTGGGCTTGGGAAAAGAATCGGAAGGGTAGAAGCTGGAAAATTCATGGGTTGATATAAGAATGGTTTCATAGGGAAAGCAAAAGCAACACGTGCAAGCAAAGCAAACCAAGGAATTTAGTCACCACTTCCCACAGGCAGGCGGGTGTTCAGCCATCTCCAGGAAACCAGGGGCTCATCCCATGCTGTGGTTACTTCAGAAGGCAAATGCCAAACATCCCAACATCCCCCCACTTCCTCCTTCTTCCCCCACTTCAGACACTGAGCATGATCTCATATGGTCTGGAATATCCCCTTGGTCATTTGGGGTCACCTGTCCCAACTTCCTACATTGTCTGTTCCCGTGTCCCCAGTCTCCTTGCCAGCATGGCAGTATGAAAAGCAGAAAAGGCCTCATCTCTGTGTCAGCACTGCTCAGCAATAACAAACACATCTCTATATTATCAACCCTGTGTTCAGCACTAATCCAAAATCAACCCCCAGCCTGCAAAGAAAATTAACTCTACCCCAGCCCAAACCAGCATATAAAGCTGGTGAGTCCTTTGCCTTCAGAATCAGAACATTCTGAACACAAAATAAAGCTCAGATGTGTAGCTGTTAGTCCCTTACAGAAATCAGAACTCAGCGAACACAATACTTCTTGTTCTAGCTGTAGTCATCAACGATATTCAGCTCCAGAAAGACAGAAAAGCATCATTAAAAAAAAAAAAAAGAAAAAGTTGATTCTTGTTTAAGCAATTTCCAAAGAAGGTCAATAGCCTTGGTGAGCATGTTGAGTGTCAGCTGCTGATTGCTGACTCAGTGTAGCGCATTAGGAAGTCACCTCCTAATCTCTATATCATGGTGTTATCTTTGAGTCTTACACTTCCCTCTGCCTTACACACACCCATTTAAAACTATTTAATGGATTGTTAGTATTTGTTAATGTGGGTTATGCTGTGTAAGCCATCTAGAGCGTGGCATATTTTTCATAGGTTCTGAGTATTTGCAGATAAAAGATTTAACTTTCTTGTACCATAGATAAAACATTGAAGACCTGAATTAATTACTCCCAATACAACATGTGTCGTGGGGTTTCACACAGAGAATCCCACGGCCAAGCAACTCATGTCTAGCTAAAGCAAACTCCTAACAAAGTCTTGATACCATAGTGTAACACTTAAATACACACACACACACCCCAGAATGGAGCCCTTCTGATACATTGTTTGAATATATTTTTAAAGTTATTACTATTGAGAAAATGCTATAAAAAGTATATTGATACACTGTAATATGGCATATTTAACATAGCTGTGAAATATGCTATGGTTCTACAGTTCACTGTCAACAAGGCATTTGAAACAAGGGGGCAAAAGTATTTAATTGGAAATCTTCAAAATATTTGTTTCTATTTGGAATCCATTATGCTGAGATTTCCCCAAGAAGCAAAAGTTGTGAACTAAAATTTATTCTCCTGTGGTTGTGTCCTGCCTTTGATTTGCTCCCTGGCTACAGCTGGAATCTGTGGGACCTGACCAGATACAATCTGTATGTGGCTTCCTGCCGGAGTTGTTTTACTCAGACAAGCAATGTTTCTGCGAGTGTCTGTCAGAAGCACCAATAACTGCTGCACCACACCAACAGGCAAGCACACTTGAGAAATCCTTATACAGAAATGGGAATGGGAGAAAATGAAGAAATTGGAAAGAAATACCCTGAATGTTCGTGCTGATTTGTAGCCATAAAACCAGAAAATAATTTGACATGAAGGGAGCAGAGTGTACCTGGAAAAACATCATTCTGTCTCTGGTAGAACTTCTCCTTACCTAAATCACACTGGAAATCTGACTCTTCTGTGACTCTGGCATTTCTCAGATTTGAGATATACTGTGGAAGGTAAGGCAGGAAAAGTAATTCTCAGTCATTTGTCTGGGAAAGAAGAAGAAAACAGCTGCAGCCATTTGTTACAGTTTTAGATTTAAATAGTAGGGTGGTACAAGAAAATATTTACTGGATGTCTGTGCTTATAACAGAGGAGGCCTCATCTGCTTGGAGAAAGTTTTGATGGATCAAAGAACAACTATTTCTATGTTTCTATCTCTTTGAGATTTTTAAATATATTTAAAGCACCCCTTTTTTGGTAACAAGGCTAGCAGCCAGAGTGGTCTCTCCAAAGCCTGCTCAAAATCTCACCGTGCAATCTCCCTAATCACACTCTGCAGTAAGCTGGATTTGGTGTTGTCTAAAGATGGTAATGGGAGTTCCACCACCACTTCTCTTCCAACTCCTTCCATTGGATTTCCTGCACTGAGGCAGAACTCTGTGTACAGTGTGAAACTAAAAAAAAAGTTTAACGGCACAGTTGCCATTAATCCAGTCAGAGCAGAGAAGAGCACAGCACTCACCATCTGCTGATTCAGGGTGGTTGGGTAGTCTCAGGGTGGTTGGGACACCTGCTGTTGAGTTCTCTGTCAGTGACACAGTTGAGCATCTCCTGGCCTAGTGAGAAGTCCTCTTTGATCTGGCATTTTATAGGTGGGCAGCAGACCTGGAAACCTCCTTGGGGTGTGGGAGCTGATCCCCAGACCTGTGTGCTGGTCTCAGTGAGAGTTTGGCACTTACAAGATGATAGAGGAGCCCCAGTGGAACTGAGGCTGGAAGGCAAGTGTCCCTGCTCCCCAGGGAGTCTGGGATCTTCTTCCACTTCTTCCACTGTGTCAGAGTCTTCTCAGTACAAGCTTAAGGATATGTTCAAGAACTGCTTGTTTAAACACCAGAGGACTGAGCAGAGGGGCGTCTGTCAAGTGCATTTTTAAAGAGGTTTTGACTGCAGAAAGGATTCAGCAATGCCCCCTTGGCCTGGAGGCAACCTTGGGGCCAGAACATGGCTTAGCAGGGCTGCTTGGAGGCTCCTCCACTGTCCTCCAGTGAACCAATGCCTTCATTCTTTTGCACCCTGGAGGCCAGAAGATGGGCTGCGGTGCCCGTGAAGTCCATCATTGCGGCCGTGCACATACCGACAAGAGTAGCTTTTGTCAGAGTAGCCCGATGGCTGAAAGGAAACTCCCACCGAGGCTGCCAGCACCAGGCAAAGGTAAACGTTCAGCACAGTTTTAGTACTTAAATTTACAGAATAATTTAAGTACTTAACTTAGAATTTAGTGCTTAAATTCAGTACTTAAATCCAGACCTGTAGAGCAGCCCGACAGCATTCCTTGCCATCCAGCCCTCCCCGGGCCGGCGGAGGCGGCTCCTCGGGGCTATGGATACCAGTCCGAGGGCAGAAAGGGCGGTGGGGCCTCGGCGGGACCGGGCGGGGCAGGGTCTCGCCCACGGGCAGCCCCCGCCCGTTCCCCCCAGTGCGGCGCTGGTGGAATTCTCGGGCTGGAGCGTTTGGCTGGGACGGGGCGGCGGCTCCGGCGGGGGCTGCCGATCCGGGCCGGGGCTGAGGGCAGGTGTGCGGCGCCCCCTGCGCCGGCCCCGCCGGGTCCTCACCGGGCTCGTCCCTTCCCTAGACTTCCAATTATCGCTAAAGTTTAAGTCCTTAATTTTCTTGGCTGCAAATCCGGTAACGAATCGCTCACTTTGTTTTTCCACTGCTCCCGAGGCTTGATTTATTGTGTCTCTCTTATCGCACAATCGGGCTTCGTTCAAAATGTTATTCTGGGCTAATTCCATACCCCGGTATTTATTTTTACTGTCCCTTCTCATTAGCGTTACTGATTTTTAATCGCTCGCCTTTCCCTGTTAAATCCCCTCTCTGCGCACCCGGGTTCGCCTCATCCCGTTGGTGTTTCCATCCCGTGTGGGTCGGTGCCCCGGAGCGGTGCCCGGGCAGTCCCCCCGCGGCCGCGGGCCGGAGCCTCGCCGGGGGAACCCGCTCCGCCCCAAGAACATCCGCGAGCCGGAGATGCGGTAGCGGAGCGGAGAGACAGGGCTTNCCGGGCGCGGGGGAGGGCGGGGGGCGAGGGGAGCGTGAGGCGATGCCGCCCCGACAGCTCCGTGATTGATGACCCACCCGCCCGGGAAGGGGCGGTCGCTGTCGCCCGGGCTGGAGGGGGGAGCCCGGAGGCCAGGTGCGACACAGCCCCGCCGCACCCACCGGCCGCCACGGCTTATAAACACCGGGCCGGACGGGGCGCGACGCCACGGGACGGGACGGAGGCGCCGGGAGGGGCCGCGCCGGACTGGACCCTCCGCACCGGGCGGGAGCGGTAAGTGCATCCCCGGCAGGACACCGCGGGGTCCCGTCACGTCCCGGGCAGCCGGGTTCTTCCGCCGGGGTGCGGGGCCGTGAGTGCCGGTGCTGCCCCCGCACACCAACAGCCAAGCTCCTATTTCTCTGCTCCGAAGAAAGGATTTGTGTTACCTGTTACCGGAGTTACACAGAGGGCAAGGTCTTTTTAAAACCGATGCAAAATAATTCAGATTTACTATGCTATTTCCCGCTAAGGAGCAACAGAAAAGTTTATCTAAGGTTTCCACCTGTTTGTTTTCAGTTTGTGTGCTCTGCTCTGGCGTTTTCCATCTTTTCCTTGTCTGTGTGGGCAGGTTGCCTTCATCGCCATTTCATTCACACAGAATATAAGACTAAAATAAATACTGTGCTGGGATTTTTGGTAAAAGATGTCAAACCAATCATATCTTTGTAGTGTCATGCAAAAATACAAATGCATCTGCATGCATTAGACATACTGCAACTAGAAGTGCTTTAGAAACAACATAAATACTTTAAGTTACTTTCACAGTCCTGTTCCCAACTCTCTCAGCATACCAGGTGGCAAGTGGGTGTTTGCAAAAATTACTGCGATTATTTTAAAAACCAAACCTCTTTCTTGTAAAATTTTAAGAGGGAAATTACTGCTGCCAGGAGACTTTTCATTTACTTTAGTTTTTAGCAGTATTTTTTGGACCATGAGGTTTGGGCAACGCCTGGGTTTGAAGCACCTGGAATGTGTGTCCTGATTACTCTGGGAGAAGAGTGATACTGCCCAGTCCCATTGTGCAAGAGAAGCGATCCTGGCCGTGGATTCAGGAACCACCATGATTTGGCTACACACATGTACATATCTACAGCAGATCCTTTGTTTTGTGCAGCAGATTTTCCCAGGTTATTTTCTGTTTGTATTTGATGGGAAATCTGACGGCGGAGAAATTTAATTCAGAGTGAAATCTCTCATTTCCACAGCTGAAATTTTGTACATTTTTTTCCCACAGGCCCAGAATTTCATCTCATATAGACGTGAAGCTCCGAACCAGAAACTCCTACTTCCAGGGGCACCCAAGGAGATGAGGTTTTTGGGTATGTGCATTACTATGTACTGTATGTGTCACCCGAAGTCATTGCAGTTCTAAATGTGTTTATACACCAGCAGCAAAATCAGAACTGCGTGTAAACCAGCCCTAGTCCTGTATTTCAGTAGAGGAGCAGGTATTTTTACTTACCCAGTCTGTCCATATCCTTGTGGAATCCAGACTTCTCCAGTAATCTGGGAAGACTTCCTCCTGCCAGCGGGATTTTGATGGGATGATGGTGAGAAATCCTGCTGCTAAATATAAATTGTTATATTCTTCTGCCAGTTTTCATTATTATCTTAAATGAATGTCTTGATGTCATCACTGCAA
Organism: Drymodes brunneopygia; assembly: GCA_013400955.1. NCBI lineage: Eukaryota > Metazoa > Chordata > Aves > Passeriformes > Petroicidae > Drymodes > Drymodes brunneopygia. Next base: position 296,662 of record VZTZ01019068.1, read on the forward strand.
TGATGATTTTTTTAAACTAAAATGCATCCAGATCTGACTATGCCTTAACACAATGAGCGAACACCAAAAAAAAGCACATAAGAATTTTATTTTCGTTTAAGTTAGAGGCAATAGTCAATGTAAGGACCATTTTTCAGCCCTCACTCAAGACAAGCTCATGAAAATGTAAGTTTTATTTTATATTGATCACAAATACCACAATAAAAAAGAATAGTGAGATTTTTTCCTTTGGTTTAGAGCTATAATGTGCACACAATATTTCACAAATAATTTCAGTCTAACCTGTACTGCTGCTGAAGAGAACATTACATGATAAAACTCTGTGAGCCAAATTAATAGCAAATTAATCACAATTAATCACCCAAAATGATAACAATAAAAATATCTTCTACATACCATCGAACTATAGCATTGCAGAAAGGATTAATTAGAAGCTTTTCTTGTCTTTGATAGAAATCTTTGACTTCAGCATGTGCTTGAAATGCTTTGCAAAATCAAGAGCTAATTCTTGTAAATGTAGCTATTCAGTCATTTATGTGTATCAGTATTATTTACATCTTTAATTTTGCAGTATTTGGATGAAATTAAAAGGTTTAATAACTTGTT
>VZTZ01019068.1:298475-376615 GCA_013400955.1 Drymodes brunneopygia
CATTTTTTTCCCACAGGCCCAGAATTTCATCTCATATAGACGTGAAGCTCCGAACCAGAAACTCCTACTTCCAGGGGCACCCAAGGAGATGAGGTTTTTGGGTATGTGCATTACTATGTACTGTATGTGTCACCCGAAGTCATTGCAGTTCTAAATGTGTTTATACACCAGCAGCAAAATCAGAACTGCGTGTAAACCAGCCCTAGTCCTGTATTTCAGTAGAGGAGCAGGTATTTTTACTTACCCAGTCTGTCCATATCCTTGTGGAATCCAGACTTCTCCAGTAATCTGGGAAGACTTCCTCCTGCCAGCGGGATTTTGATGGGATGATGGTGAGAAATCCTGCTGCTAAATATAAATTGTTATATTCTTCTGCCAGTTTTCATTATTATCTTAAATGAATGTCTTGATGTCATCACTGCAATGATGATTTTTTTAAACTAAAATGCATCCAGATCTGACTATGCCTTAACACAATGAGCGAACACCAAAAAAAAGCACATAAGAATTTTATTTTCGTTTAAGTTAGAGGCAATAGTCAATGTAAGGACCATTTTTCAGCCCTCACTCAAGACAAGCTCATGAAAATGTAAGTTTTATTTTATATTGATCACAAATACCACAATAAAAAAGAATAGTGAGATTTTTTCCTTTGGTTTAGAGCTATAATGTGCACACAATATTTCACAAATAATTTCAGTCTAACCTGTACTGCTGCTGAAGAGAACATTACATGATAAAACTCTGTGAGCCAAATTAATAGCAAATTAATCACAATTAATCACCCAAAATGATAACAATAAAAATATCTTCTACATACCATCGAACTATAGCATTGCAGAAAGGATTAATTAGAAGCTTTTCTTGTCTTTGATAGAAATCTTTGACTTCAGCATGTGCTTGAAATGCTTTGCAAAATCAAGAGCTAATTCTTGTAAATGTAGCTATTCAGTCATTTATGTGTATCAGTATTATTTACATCTTTAATTTTGCAGTATTTGGATGAAATTAAAAGGTTTAATAACTTGTTCCTGCCCTTGTCTAGCCAGGCTGTCACAGGAACAGACACTCCTAACACGTAAAAGCTGGGATCTGGGACACCCACGAGGGCTGCTTGGCTGAGGACAACAGGATCAGGTATTATTCCAGCTAAGAAGTGCTGCACTTTGGGGAATATTGATTGAATTACATTTTTCTGTGGAACTGAATAAATTAAAGGACTGTGAGTTGTATTACAGGCAGAGCTGACTGACCAGCTTTTCAAAAAGCTGGGAAAAGACTTTGTGGTCACTGTTTTCAGCTTTTCTCAGAAGAATTTTTCTGATGTTTTCAAAAGTTCTTTTGCCCCTCAATGTCCAAAATACATCTTGGAAAATTCTTTTGAAGTTTAAAAATGTAGATGAGAAAGGATAAGCCTGCAATTTTTTTAGTAAGGTTAGAGGTGGGAGGACAGAAGAAGTCAGTTCCTGATCCTTTAAAATTATGAGTCAAGTTTTGCCCTTCAAAAACTGAGTCCATGCTCTGTGGCTTCACTTACTGATGCATCTGAAAATGATATTTTTCTTTCCATAGTCCATGGAGCACTGATCACCTATAAGACTGTTGATAAAATGATTGCAGCTAAAATAGAAAATATACTAACAGTTCCACATCCCAAATCATAGAGAGAATATGTTTTAAAAATTGCATTTAAGCTAATATTTAGTTGGTTGTAAATGGAAACCACTGTGGCAGTGCCTCTGGGTGGTTTTCTCAGAAGTCATCTCTGGGCTATGAGTGACTCAAAAAATGTACTCTGTGTAATCCTGTCAAAAAAAATCAAAAACCGATTGTTGCGAAGATTTTAACTTCTGTTCTGTACCAGTGTGTGATGCTGAATTTGTAAGCAGCGAACGGAAAAGTGGCTCACAGAACTGTATCCCAGCTTTTCCTAGCAGAGGCAGCGCCTGCGTTTCTGACCATCCTTGTTTTCAGAACGTGCTGTCTCCAGCTCAGCGCAGCATCTTTAGAGATGTTCTTGTTGCTTGCAGGACCCTCCTTGCCGGGGAATTCACCGATGGACTGTGGACACTTAGCAGAGAGCAGCGAGCAGATCTCCAGCCCGGGGACAGAGCCGGATTCCCGGCTGCCTTGCCCTGCCGACAGCAATTCCTCCCTGCCCGTNCCGCCCGGGAGCGCAGCCGGGTGCAGACCCTGCGCCACGCCTTCCTCGAGCTGCAGAGGACTCTCCCCTCCGTGCCGCCCGACACCAAGCTCTCCAAGCTGGACGTGCTCCTCCTGGCCACCACCTACATCGCACACCTCACCCGCAGCCTTCAGGATGAGGAGGAGTCGCCGGGAGAGGGCTTGGGCACCCTCCGCGGGGATGGATACCTCCACCCGGTCAAGGTAGGAGAGCTTAGAAGTGGCTACCACATTCTATCAGTGAGTGAGTACACTGGCCTTGGATACATAGATGAAACTACAGATTTCAAGTTCCTGTACCTTGCCTAGAGGTAATACATGGAAATTCTGCCTGGATAACCATTGTGCCTAGGTGTTGGGGTTCTGATGGAAATATCATGGAGCTTTGTTCCTCCAGCTTCAGGGACTTTGCACCAAAATATCAAATCCAGTGTAGGTCCAAACCTGGTGGGACCTGGTTTTTGGAAGTGAAGGTCAGCACCACAGGAGTACTTGCATCTTCTTGCTCCCTGTGTGGAACCCTTGGTGATCCCCAGAGACCCATCAGACCCTGCTGAGGGGTGTGTGTGTGTGTGTGTGTGAGGTGACCCTGTCCCACAGCCGTGATCCAGCCACAGCTGGGCCTGCTTTGGTTCTTCTGCCCGGGCAGCCCAGTGCAGACAGCAGCGTTAATTACCAGCCATGTGTTAATTACTTCAGTGAAAGTGCTTTTCTGAAGCATTTCTCTGGTTGGCATATTCTCTTCCCTTTTTTAAAAAAAACCACAGTGATGCAGAGGGGATGAGAAAGGGGAACTGCTCTTGGAGAGGACTGGGCTGGAAACTGTTTCCAAATGCAGCGCTCACTGACTGATGGGACTTGGACACCACGGGGTGTTTTCTTTGGCTCTGCTCACAGGGACTGAGTTAGAGACTGGGGTGTTTTCTTTTCTTTTTTTTTATTTTAAGAGTCTGAATTCAGAATGATTTAATTAAGATTAATTTGTGAAGTAATCTCTAATTTCTAAAAAGTGCCTAATTCACAGAGAGTTCCTTGTTCACAATGTTGGTTGCTGTATTTTACAGTATGATGTGAATGTAGGCTTCTGAGGCCAGTTAAATGATTAGCAGACTCACAAAGAAAGCAAAACCTCTATATCACTTAGAAGATGGCTATAATTTAAGTAAAAAATACTGTGATGTATTTCAAAATAAGTTCAAAATAGCTTCTGTTAGTTCCCTCAATCACACTGAAAAGACCCAGGTCTCCTATGGTAGTTTTTATCAGCTGCCAGCTATCACTGGCAGAAAAATACTCTTGAATAGTTATTAGAGCAGTTAAATTATCCAGATGCCTATTTCCCAGGCTACTGGAATAGAGCAATACTGGATTCACTTAAGCAATTATTTTTTAATGAATATATTTGATCGAAGTGTCACAGTCAAATCCTAGTATGTGCTTAAAAAAAAACCCAAAACACGGGGTATGAGACAACCTTTAGAGATAAAGACTTTAACTAAACTGGTAGATTAAGCACAGATTCCAAAAATCAGTGAGTGTAAAGATTAACTGTCGTATCTGAAATAGCTGGAGCTGACAAGAACAAGAAGCTGTGAGGGCTGAAGACTACCAAGGTGCAATTACATTAAACTCCCTTAGACTCACAAGCTTCAGCAGCAGCCCCTGTGGTGTTGTGGGGCCCAGCCAGCAGGGAAGGGTGTGCACATGGGGCTGCAATCCCTGCAGCTGCAGGTGTATCCCTGTAGCATCCCTGGTGCCTTGAGAAGGAATACTTTGTTTTATTCCAGTAACAGAACATCTACAACACGAACTGAGCTGGGCTGACTGGCCAGCATGGCCTGCTCCTGTCTGCTGGGGCACAGCAGGGCTGGGAGCTGTGCCTCACCATTAATTACCAAAGCAAATATCCAGGCTGAGGCTCCCTTATCAAGCTTTAAACATTTTCCACCAAACGACGAAAAAGGAACTGTTTGGTGATAGCAACAGTTTCCAATTTTCTTGTACCATGATTCCATCAAAGCTTTACTGAGAACTGCAGTTGGAGTGCAAAGATCCTGGGTGTCTCAGTGCTGTGCTTGTCTCCTCTCTTGCAGAAGTGGCCCATGCGTTCCAGGCTGTACATTGGAGCCACGGGACAGTTTCTGACTCACTCGGCACAAGGAGACAGCGCAAACCATGGGGAAACATCAACATCTTCACAGATCTAACCTCCCTTCTTGCTTTTGACAAATGGTTATTTATTACACCTTATATATATATATATATATATTTAAGTTAAAAAACAGTATCTACAGACAAACTATAATTCCTGAAATGCTGTTTGTAGAGGAGAAGGAATTGATTCTTACATGTAATTAATACCTCATTAAGTTAATGTGACACATCACTGGTTTTTATCATTGCTCTGATCGGAATGAGGGGGAGTGGGAGGTGGTGACTGCACCCAGCACCAATCCCAGCAGCAGCAGCAAAGAGTTAAGTGTCCTTGTCCTCTCTGGGACAAGCGCTGTGAGAAAAGAAAGGAGGAGTGATGTGGCAATGGCCAAGTACAGGGCAAACAGGCTTGGGTGAAAAGAGAAGGGCAAGGCTAAAAATAGCAACTGTAATCCCACACAGACTTTCTCCACTGCTTAAAGCCGATGGCAAAAATCCCCCGACCGTAGCTGTCAGGTCAGGGCTTCACCCGTCAGATATTCCTACATGTTTGTAGCTATTGCTGGGAGTGTGGATGCACGGAGTGAAAACATGCTGAAAGACTCATCCCTTCTGCACAGAGTGCTATAAATTGGGCACTGCTTGTATCCACCCACAGATTGCGCTGCATGTTACAAAGCTCAGCCTGTGTTTGCCACCCTGGCACAACCACGGTCTGCTCACCACACCACAGCTCACTTCATTTCAAGGGTTCAAATGTCAGAGCAGATGAGCCCTAAGGGTTGGCCCTTTCGCAGCACACTCGCTCACTTAAACATCTGTATTTAGGCAAAAACAGTTGAAATTAAATGCACAAATGTCATCTGTTGTATCTGTTCTGTAAAACACTGTACTTCTCATATGGTTTGTTATTGCTGAGGTAAATGTTCTATTAAATATTATTCAGTGAACATTATACACTTTGAGTCGTGAAATATGTAATCATTGTTTCTCATTGTACATGATAATATTCTACATTTATAGATGCTGTCTTCTTTCTGAAGGCTTCATGGTTTGAATTTAAAAATGATGCTTAGAAAAACAAAAATATTAGCCAGAACAACTTTCAAAGAAACACTATGGTAAAATCTGGAGTTCCTAACTGCCTCTGCAGCATTCTGGGCTTTTAACAAGATAATATACCTGGAACGGACAGTATTCAAGAAAGGGAAAAAGATTCCTCAGTGTTTTTAAAAGGCCTATACCTTTACCTTTAAATGTCATTGAAATATTCTGACTGCTTATCCAAGAAGCAGAGGTTGCTGGATATCAGGAAGAATTTCTTCACAGAAAGGGCTGTTAAGTATGGCGAAATCTGGAGCTCTCCACCACCCATTCAGTATTTCCAACTAAATATTTACAACGCTCTGCAGGCAGCCAGGGAATCGGAGCAGCAAGTACTGCAGCCACTTACTGTAGCCATATCCCTAAGACCTTTCCAGCATTTTATGGAATTACTACAGGCCAGTAGGAACACGCAGAATTACAACACGTGAACTTCTCCTGGCCACAGCAGAGGCGCTGCCCGTTCAGACCCTGAGGCGCAGGAATCCGCTCTCCCTGCTGCTCGCAGCCGGAACTCCCACAGCGCCTGGAGGCACAGACCTCCCTCCATTCAGATCCCGATCCCGCCCCTCGCCGCTGTCCCGTGTCCCTGTGCGCGCGCAGCCGGAAGGCGCCGCGCCCGCCCCGCCCCGCCCCGGCGCGCCGCCTTTTTAGCGGGATCCCGGCCAGGAGTCGTCCTTTCCGAGGGGAACGGAGCCGCCGCCGAGGTGTCTGCTCGCCTCCAGTCGGGGTGCGTGCCTCGGTGGGCGCGTGGTTGGATGTGGCGGGGGCCCCTTAGGCGGCGGAGCCCGGGGTGGCGCGGGGCGTCCCGGGCGGTGCCTGGGAGCGGGGAGGGAATGCCCGGATTGGGACGTGTCCGGGCTGCGCCTTGGCTTGGGAGCGGCCCTGCCGTGCCCGGCCTCGGGCGGGGGAGCGGCAGCAGCGGCCGCCCAGTCTGATGGGTACAAATTGAAGGAGGGGAAATTTAGGTGAGATAGTGGAGAGAAGTTCTTTAACGTGAGGGTAGTAAGGCCTTTGGAACAGGGAGGCTGTGTGTGCCCCAAGCCATGGTGGAGTGTAAAGCCTGGCGGGTTAAGGCCTTGAGCAGCCTGGTCTAGTGACCGGTCTCTCTGCCCGCGGCAGGAAAGGGGTTGGGACTGGATGATCGCTGAGGTCCGTCCCAGACCCTTTTAACATTCTGTGATTCCGTGATCCTGCCGTGTGGATCCGCAGCGATCTGTGTGATTCCAGCAGCCGCCCGACCTCCACCGTGCTCCTTGCAGCAGGTCCAGGCACATGCTCGTTTGAACATGAGGGTGATTTCTGGCCTTCCCAGAGGAATTAGAAATGCTCCCAGATGGTTAACGCAAGAAATCCCGACATAGTAGGTCAAAGCAATGCCTGTAGTCTTAGGAATTGAAGGGATGGTTTGCAGATGCTTTTCTACATAGCTGAAGCCATCACTTGAGAGAGCAGTGATTGTCACGCTGCTGTAACTGTGCCTGTGTGTCACGCTGCTGTAACTGTGCCTGTGTCCCCCTGGGTGCTGGGCTGGTGCAGTTTAGGCTGACGCTCCGGCCACACAGGCTGCCCAGGAGTGCGGGTGCCATGGGAGACTGCGATGGACCTAATTAGTGTGTGCCATGTGGTGGTTGCTTTGAGCTGTCTCTTGGCTCATCAAATTTTAAAAGGAATGACAGATTGGACATTCAAAGACACTTGGTTTTGCTGACAGATCGTTTTCATCAGCAAATGCCTGTCATAATTCAAAAGATAAATTACCTTCTTTTTCCTTTAGGGAATGGGGCAAGGGCTCTGAGGTGACCCAGACTGTGCCCTTTCTCAGGTTAAAGGCACAGATCCAAACCAGTGGGGTCTGGCAGGGACAGGGCCCCAGAGGTACCAGCAGCCTCTGGGGTAATGCTCTCCTGCTGGGACTGTGGTGTGAGTGCTGATCTCAGTTCAACTGATGGTAAAACATCAGTGCATTCCCCAGAGTGTTGCACATGAACCAGGGTTAAAGGCTGTACCCTGCCCGGGTGCTCCTCTCCCCAGCCTGGCTGGTCATTAGGAGCACTGTACTCATCCTGCAGTCAGTCGTTCCTCACACTGGAGCTTGTTTTAGGAAAATGGTCGTGCCTCTGCTTAACCTTGATCTCGGCTGATGCACTATCCCAGGTGATTACAAAGAGAGTATGGGGTTGGTGTTTTCTTTGACTGGCTTACTGTCCCCAAGGAAGTGTTAATGCTTTCTGCTGCTGACTTAGCAGTGGAACTCTGAATCAAAAATCCTTTTTTCATTGTTTTAGGCAGAAGGTGAAGCTCAAGATGAGGTTATTACTGGCTTTGGGAATCCTCAGTCTGGACTCAGGCATGCCTTGCAAGCAGAAAGATGCCACGTGAATTCTGGAGCTACAGAAGTAAGTATTTCTTACTGTGCTTAAAGAAGTTGAGGAAAGCCTCATGAAATCCAGATTTGGAGTTCTGAAGCTGTTTAACGGCTTGCAAATTCCCTTACAGATGAAAAAAAGAGGAATATGATTGTATGTAGGGTTAAGAGATTGAAATTCTAACAAAAGGTATTACAGCAAATATAAAGTCTTCCAAGACCTGCTCCCCTGAACAAAGCAGGTGCAATCCAAGATTGCCAAAGGAATCAGAAGCGAGAGGTTTGTATCAGAGAACCTAGTTTTTTTTATCTAGGGAAAGCATGACTTCTGATTTGAAGAATTCATGGATGTTAGTTGAAAGGGAGAGAATTAAGAACAGTATGTTCAGATCACAAGCCATGCTGGCACTTAACCTGTGTCTGTCTTGGAATATATTCCAAGGAAAAGGTGAATGTGGTAATGAGCTTTGCTTCCAGAAAGATACTTGGCATCTGGGGTTAGAATCTAAGAGAGGGACCTGCATTTTTGTGCCCAGTAGAGCTGTTTTCCTCTTGTTCTTGGCTATACTCAGTTTGTTCTGTGCTTAACAGTTAAAACTAAGGCTCTGCTTCAGCTTATGGTAGTACAACTCTTGAGACAAACGTAACCAATTCCCTTGTATTTAGTACCTGAAGAAAGCAGTTTTACATAGGCAAGAAACTGCTGGCTGGCATAGTGATGATGACCCTTTGCCGTTTACCCAACTGAGTGTTGTGATGAGCAGTGTTGTATATCTGATGTGCCAGCTTGGCAGTAGGATTTTTCCAGTTGGATTTGCTCCTGTCATTTCTGATTTTTTTCATTCTGTTCAAGGTTCTGTGACATCAGATGACAACTTCCACTGTCTTTCAGCCTTGTGTGTGCACATAGAGCCAACAGGAGAGTGTACTCACTTCTAGAAGTGCGGGTGTTTAAGGAGGTCAGTTCTTTTTTACTGTCACAGTACTCAGGCTCTGCAGGATGCTGCCATCCAGGGAAAGCCTGTACTGGCCATGTCGGCAGCTGTTCTTTCCTTTTGGCACCGCTACAAATCTTCCAATTTTCAAGAGATCACAGGAGAAACTGGGGAGAGGCAAGGATAAAATGTTGTGTTCTTTTTGCAGAAAATCCCTGAATATTGCTTCTCAAAAATGGTGTTTTATAAAGGAATTCCATTTTAGTCTACTCTTTAAGAGTAATTTTGCTGGCATAATGATGAGACTTTTGCCGTTTACCCATCTGAATGGTTTTTGATGTGTATCTTTAAATCTGAAATGCCAGTGAGGATAATACCTTTGTGTAAGATTGATTAAGGGTACAGGAAACTAACTCATTATTGTTACTGTTCTTAGCTTGAAAACAGCAACCTGGAATGTGGAGTTCTAATGCACTTGGAAATGCTTCCATTGCCCTTCCTGCTCTTCAGAAATACTGCTTGGTTCCATGGTATGGCAGGGGAGTAGCTGTTCACTGCAAATGAATAATCCTGGAATGAAGTTCAGGGTAGAGTGTCACTCTAGAAAGAGAAGTGGCCTTATAGGCACTCTTAGAACTTAGTATGAATATTTGAGTGTATCAAATAAATGGGTCAAAAGTGAATAAAGCAAAGATTAAAATGTGGGAAAACTTGTATTGTCTAAATGAGTGTTTGCAGTGTTAGTAGTGAGTATGAGTAAAATCTTGGATTTCTGTTTTCAGTGACTAATTTTTTTTGTTGAGGCTCTGTGAGCAGTAGCACTGTGATCCTGTTGGATGACATCCTGGGTAGGAGTAACACAAGCCTTAAGTGTTCAGCTTGTCCAGATTTGACAGGAAATCTGTACAACTTTACTGCTTTTTTACTTAATATGCATCTCTTGGATGTAAGACTTGCTGAGGATTATGTCTAGTGCTATATCCTTACTAGGAAGATGAAATACAGGAAAGCCCACAGCTGGGGAAACATACTGTGCTCCAAACACCTCATCTACTACACCATTCTTCACACTTGTTTTTACACTGAGGTAGAGTTGAATTTATGGAGCTACCTGCCTAACAGGTTGTCAAATGCTATTTCTTCCACTTACTTGTAGCACTCTACTGTTCCCTGCAGGTCTACACAAAAAATGTGGAAACACTGGGTTTTGGGTTTTTTTGAGGCTGGGAGGGGGTGTTGGTGGGTTTCTTTTGTGGTTTGTTTGTTTGTTTTGCAGGCTTTTTTGTTCTGTTTGGGTTTGGGTTTTGGTTGCAGGGGCATCTGGCATCCTTGTCTAATCTCATGTTGCTGTAATGTTAAAAAAGACACAGAACATGAAGTAGTATGATAATACTTTTATACATTTCAAAATCTATACACCATGAGTAATTAAAGACCATTGACTTAAACTAGGTAGAGTTCTAATGTTCTTAAAACTCCTTAACCCTTTGGGTCATTTGAAAGGAAGCAACAAGAAAAACTGCAGAATTCAGGTAGCTGAAATAAAACATAGATGCTGAACTGGTGGTTTAATTTTTAGTCGTAGTCTTATTAAAAATCCTGCTTACTCCCTCACTTAGCTGTGAATAAACAGTGGTAGCCAGCAAGAGGAGTTCTGGCTAGGACTGTATTCTGAAGCCATGGCTTTGCAGGATGAAGACACATCCCTTCTGCCTTCAAATAACTGTCACAGAACTTGTAATTGAAATCCTGTCAGCTATGCTTTATTCCTTGGTAAAACACCACTGAACTGATGTCTACTAAGGTATTAGTAATTTTGTATTTCTAACTGTAGCCTCTCAAAAAACCAAAGCCTCAGGCTTTACTTGAAGTGGAGTTTTTACTCTTCATTAGTGTTAATGTGAATTCCTGGACTATAAGCAGCAATAAACTTCAGCAGATGATGGTGGCACTGCATGAGGTAGATATCTCTCTGTTGCAGGGAGTTTTCATCACTGAGGTCAAATGGAAATATAGGATTTGGTGCTACACATAATGCAGATGTGCCTGGGCAAAGAAGAAATTAAATCTTGAGCTGAAAGACTTGATATTTGCCAGTACTTGGAGAGAAAAAAAAACTGTGATGCAAATTACTTAGTAATGCAATCTTAGATCATAATTCTTACCTCACTTCTAGATCTGGGTTTGAACAAATCTGACTGATGCTTAATAAACAAAAAAACCTCCAACCCTTGTTTTTTGTTTCCCTAGGGAGGGAAATCTCTCCTTTATTTAACCTGAGCCAGTGTTAGAGAAGCAATGCCTTAAATAAGCCAGCAGGAAGGACAGACTTGGTGCTGGCCTGTGGCCTCATTACAAAATGACAGACTTCTCCAATACCAGTCTTCAGCAGTGGAAGTTCTGGATTTGATTTGAAATTAACTCCTACTGCAATCAGTGGATATAGAATTTTTTCAGACTGACAAAATGTGAGAGTGATGCACCCAAGGCTAAGGAACTGTTGTGCATTATTTACCATGTTTTAGGGTCAGTGATGACTCAAGTAACAAGATGGCAATCACTGCATCTTCCTCAAGTACTGTCTGTCTTAAACTGAGCTTGGCATGAGCCTTGGACAGTGAAATCCTAAGAGATAAATATCAGCACGTCAGAAATAAAGAATACTGCAGGCATGAATGCAATGTGTATTGCCCTGTGTCAAGCACTTGTGTAAATTAAAAGTTAACACTGGAATGGTTTTTTCATACTTCAGCTGTGCAGTTACACTTACCACTGACAAAATACATATTATGCATTAACTTTTTGTGCTAAGTGGAACGTTGCGTATTTTCCATTAATACTTTTTTTGCTCCCGTAATAAAGTGGTACATATTTAAATCCCATTTTGTTTTTCTAGATAGCTTTAATAATGAGACATGTTTTATAAACAGCTGTTGGTTGATTTTTTTTTTTTTGCCTAGCAAAAACTTGAGTTTATTTTAGGAGTGTCAATGTATTAAAAAATGGCATTCATAAATTATAAATAAGATTATTTATGCTTTTCAAAACATGAGTCTTAACTAGATTTTTATTAAACAAGCTCCTCAGCAGATCAGCACCATTTCTCTTTGAAAATGAAAAGTAGGACATACAGAATTTTTAGTGCAGATGCTGACAATGTTGATCCATGAATGGAATCTCTTCTCACCCTGCGACTTGCAAGATAATAGCCCTGAATGAGAGCTTCTGCCTCTGAACTCAGTTCAACAGGAAGATTCCTAGCAAACAAAATAAACTAGAGAGGGGGCATACATTTAAAATATTTAACTGGAAAATAAAGAATTTACCTTCTTTCACACCTATTAATAGAGCAGTGGCATAGTAATACAGGCTAGACAATATATTCTACCAATAGTGTTAATAGTAAAAGACAGTTGTCACCATTTGGCTCTGCTGAATAAGGAAAATATGAAGGATAATAATAAGGACAGATCTTGGATAGTAAACAGAATTATAGAATGGCTTGGGTTGGAAGGGACCTTACAGATTTTGTAGTTCCAACTCTCCTGTCATGGGCAGGGACACTTTTCACTAGACCAAGTTGCTCAGAGTCCCATCCAGCCTGGCCTTGAACACTTCCAGGGGGAATCACCTGTTAGTTATGCTACAGATACTGACAATTTAATTAGAATGGAATATTAACTTCTACTACTGATTGTAAAATTTTTGGTCAAAAATAGATATTGGAGATCTGTTCTTATATGAATGTTTACTTAGTGTGTTTTCCAGAAACACTCTCATACTGTATTTATTATACTGACCCTTTTCAAGAACTGAAGCTGCTTTTGTCAATGATCCTAACAATGCTGGTGGAAATATGGTGGGGGAAAGGGCAGAAAGTGAGTATTAAAAGTAAGCAGATTGCAGAGAGAACCTTCTGATGCCAAACCCAGTATGATATTCAGAAATATAATGCATTTCTAAATTATTGTGTATAATCTGTTACCTCCTCATAATCCTGTGTTCTGAACTGCTGTGAGACTTTGTACAGCATGGCTTCAGGATTAATGGCTTTTTTCAAGATCTGATGTACAACAGGAGAACACAGGCAGCAGGAAGGAAACTCATTGTAGATCAAGAGCCCAAAACCATCTACAAGGTTAGCTGGAATCAAACTCACATCCTAAAGAAAAGACCCATGGAAAGAAAACATCTACTTTATTTTGGGCTTTTGACTTGTAGAAGCATTACATTTCAGATGTAGAAGTATGACATCTGAAATATCCTATATCCACTTATACTGCAAGATTATCTAATGAATTACCTATAGTACTTGGAAAATTTTTGTTTGAATGACACCTACTTTTTTGGAAAAGCTATCTCATTTTAGAAGATACTTAATTTAAAGTTACTTAAGTTGTGACTTTCTGAGAAATACTAACAAGTTTTACTGTTTTCATTATTTTATAGGTGGAAATAAACACAAATGAGAGCTATAGCACAGTTCCTCTTGTAGCAAGGCATGTGCTTTACCATCTGTCCAATTAGAAAGTTCTCCTTTTGTATATGTTTCTTTGAGGAAGAGTCCACATCTACAAAGGACCAAAAGTTGGTCTGAACTGAAACAGTAACTTGTTGGTCAGCCTCTTCTCCATACTTCTTCCCAGGAATAAACACTGTTGTTGTTCTGCTCTCTAGCACTAGGATAAGACAAAATTCATCAGTTACGTGACCGATTTATCTTAGCTATAAATTCTAGTCCCACACACATCTGAAATCATTCATGATTATGATTTTGCTGAATTGTTATGATTAATGGATGTCTGTAGTGTAGCAGATTTAAGTTTACAGGACCTTGGCTTTTTGTGTCTTACAAAGATGGATTAAAAACAGTGTACAGATTTTTGCAGCATTTGAGGGCCCTAAGCTAGGGAACAAACCTAGCCTTGAGTTTGCATATTTGTTTAGTTCTGTCCCCTCATATGTTAGGAGGTGGGAGATTACCAGACTGTAGAAGTTCAAGTTTATCCTTTTTATATGAACATAAGTCTCCTATGTAACAGATGCCACCCTTGGCCAGCACAGTGCTGCAGGCTTGAATACTGGCACTTCCAGTTCCGTGTTTATCTTTGGACACAGAAGGAAAAATTTCACTGGAAGGTGGGTGTCGTATGCCACGAGGCAGAAGACATAAGCTGTAATTCAGAAGCCTGGAGGATTAGATAATTCTGTCAGTCATACATTTTCAAATTATTCACTTCTAAAAAAGCTTAGTAAGTATTAAGACTCACTTAGAAACAACAACAAAAAAACTCCCTTAACACGAAACCAGCATCAAAACTAAATGTTTGTCTTTGAATACAAAAGTAGAGGTTCAAGCCTACTCTCCAACAGCTATCATCAAGACTGTATTTCTTACGGACTAAACATGAGGCAAATCATGGTTTGCAGAAGTAATTCCTACGAAATCAAAGACATCTCATAATTTAACCCCACACTGTTAACTCCTTGTTCTGTTCTAGAGAAACTTTGTTCCAGTGATTTAAAAGTTTAGAGGATTAGTAATTCTGGCCATCTGGGAAAAATGAAAAGGCTGGAACTTTTAAACTCTGCTTTCCTGAGTTACACACTCCCCTCCAATTCTTTTGGAGAAAGAAGGTATAGAATCTTTTTCATTCCCTGTACTATGTTCTTTGGCACAGAGAGGCTGCAAATTGTCTGTCTGGTTCCACAATCAAAGGCTCTTAATGATTTTAAGATGTCAGAGCATGGTTTGTCCTACTATTATGACTTGGAAGAAAACTCTTTAAGTAAAGTTAATAGGAATTAGTAAATATTGTATTGCCCGAATGGAAATATGTAAGAAATGCCCACTTTGACAGGCTACTGACAGTAAAATAAAGTGCACATGCAAGACAGTACAAGTTACAATATTGATCGTGATTTACAGTATGCAACTGTTTTAATATTAACCAGATGTTTTGATTCTTAAAACACTGAACTCCTACTTCTCTTAAGAAATCTTAATCTTAACCTGGGAAAAAAGAAATCTTGCAGTTCACATTTTTAAAAATTTGAACTAATTTCTACAGCTAAATTTTGAAGTGGTCAAAGTTTTGGGGTTTTTTTCACAACAAAAAAATATTAGTGAATTGGTTGAAGAACTTCCAACTGAAAGTAAAATTCATGCACCTTTCAGAGATCTTTTTTAAGTTATGGAAGGAGAAAGAAATTTTGTTTAAATTAATGTAACTGTAAATCTGAGCATATTGTACTTTTCTGCAGTGTATGTAAAATTGTGTTAACAGTTTATTGTTGCATGAATAGGTAAATACATAAAATGCATAGTGAAAAATATTTAAAGGCAACAACCACCAGATTTATAATCTATGTGTAAAGAGGTATGTGAATTCTGATACCTTATTAGCATGGTTTTTATGAAAAATAGAGATGAAAATGTAAGTATCTATTTATACACTGCTTATTTATTGAAAATGCTGATGGCTGGAAATCAGTGACGAAAAGGTTTTAATTGACACAAGGTTTGAAAAGTTGAGCCCTTTTTTTTTTGTCATTACCAGCTTCTGGGACAGTCTTCAGTTTTGATTTTAGAAGAATGTTTTATCTGAGCTCTGCAAAAATTATATTAAAATTTTTTTATTTATTATTTTTTTATTAAAAAACAGCACTAGTGTTAAGTTCTTACCATAATCTTACGAGAGTTTTAGGAGGTTTTATAATTAATGAAGTTCTGATCTAGATTTATCATTTGAAAGAAACAAAAATGTCCCAGGGATAAAAATCAAATATTTAACAAAGTTAGAGCCTTGTATATTCTTTTAAAACAAAGTCTCTAGCTTTTCATGTAAGACTGATCCTATTATATTTAAAAATATTAGATTTTAAATTCTGATTTGGGAAGGGGGGGGGAAGCAATCTCTTTACCTGTCAATTACTAGCGTATCACTTGTCATTATCAAGAGATCCAGATAATCTGCATTTTCTTTTTCACATGTCTGTACTAGACTCAGCAATATTGCAAGTTTAAGAGTATTGTAAGTGCCTGGTGGAACAACTTGAGAAGCAAAGATGTTGGCCAGGATGGCAGTAAACCTCCAGCGTGAAGTTGAAGTCAGTGAGAGCAGATACTTAAAATTATCACTGACAAAAGAAGGACCTAATGGAAACAAAATACTGGTGAAAAAACACATAAAAGAGGCCTATGCAGGTATGTTAGAACAAATCATCATTTGGGTCTTGATACAAAACTTACCAAGAACAAATACATCTCTGTATTAAGCACAAATTCAGAAGACTGTAAGTGTCTGATACTGTTAATTTTACTGCTAAAAAGGTAGCAGAAATGATCTGCTAGAACTGATAGAATAAGAAAGGAAAACCAAATTGAAATATCAGGTTCATTTAATATGATTTCAGAGTACTTTCCAATGGATAGGAGAAGATGGAAAGAGAAGTTGAAGAACTACAGTAAATAATTAGGGAGTTTCCCAATGCATGGAAAGTGGGCAAAAGCAGATATTCTCAAGTAACAGCAAGTACACATTTCAGACTGTGAGGACAAAGTCCCCAAGTGGTTTTGTAATCTGGACTTCTTGTTAATAAAAAACTGTACCAATTCTCAAGATTTTTTTTCCTAGGAGGTTTTCCAGGGGTTTTTTTAGTCAATTTTTAATGGAACTTTCTTACCATTTGGTTTATAGAGCTGTACACTATTGACTTCTATACATGCAGTAGCTTGTAGGCCATTTTGTACACAAGCTGGAATTCCTATAATCCTGTAGTGGTTTCCTATTGTCATTTTATTGGCCAGTTCATCTGAAAATAATAAAACACTAAGTGCAGGGGGGCAAAGCTACAGATATGTTAGGGCATAAAAACAGTGTTAAAGACTTGGTCAGAAAACTTCTACATATTCTGAACATTTGATTTTATGATTTAACATCAGCAGAAAACAGCTGGATGCCAGATGGATAATGGACTAGAATAAAATGAAACACACAATTTTTAGTGCAAAAAGTGAGGAAGGCACACCAGCTGAGGGAAAACAGATTTCATGATAAAGAAAATGGGCAATGCATTTAGTCCTGCACTGAAAAGAATATGGACACGTTTTTGCATCCTACTCTGAAACTTGTGGCACCACCATCATCAGTCACTATAAAAACGTCCTATAAAACCTCAGAGAAAAAACCCAACACAATAAAGAGGAGATATCAACTACACAGATTCCAAAAAGACACACAAATAGCTTTGTGAAGCTTTGTATTTCTGTGTACCTTAGAAAACAAAATCCCATTTATTTTTTGAAAATGAGAATTAGACCCAATCAGATCTCAATCTCAGCCTGAAAAACTCTGTAACCACACTGATCACTGGAGCCAGGAGATATTTAATGTATGCAACTCATAGTATCTTGACCATAGATTGTTCTATAAATTTTAAAATATAATTTTAGTACTACTAATTCTTTCTATTTAGTTTTCAAGAAATTAACCATGTAATTCCTGAGACTTCTGGAATGGCAGAGGGTTTCTTGTTGCTTGTCTCCTTGTTTGTTTGGGGATTTTTAAAGAATTAATGAAAGTATGTTGCTGAGCTGTGATTTCAGTTGGATATTAACATTAGAAATAATTTAATATTTGCAGTGGAAGGCAGTGGTAGTGGAAGCCAAAAATCCTGATGTAAGGTGGAAAACCACTAGATTGAGGAAGGATGTTAGAAATGCATGAAGTGAGTACAGAACAGCGGGAACAAAGGAAGTAGAAAGGAGGAACAAAGAAAAAACAGCATAAGAGACTGCCGAAACTGACCAGGGGATTTTAATTAAATGGAGGTGTAAATGTGACACAAGAATTTTGCTATGTACACTCTGCAATCACCTGTGCTTTGTCACTCAGCTACTTGTTATAAAATTAGCAGGGGGAATGCTCAAAAACTGCAATATAAATTATGACTTTCACCATTTTAGAAAAAAAAGATGGAGCTTCAGTTGCAAGGGATTATTATAGATCAATTCTAAAACATTTTTGACATTACTCCAAAGTTCAGCTTACCTCTCAAGAACACTGTAAATGCCTGAATCCTAAAATGTGATTTATCATTGGAATATCCTTTCAAAGCATTCAGAATTTTAGCATCAATCATTTCAACTATTTGTTTATCTTTCAAAACAAAGGCAAAGAAAAAGGTTAGTTCTCTTGAAAACATTTTTTTAATGACTGGTGTATTTTAAGTGGGCTTTTCCCAATTACGTATTTTGTTTACTTATTGTGAAACAGAAGTAGGAAACTACTGTCACAACTACCAGATTGAAAAGTAAGATTACATAGATCCTACCACCAAGTACTCTAAATTTCATGTCTTCCTGCAGTGGTGAAGAACACAAGCTACACACAAAATCAGTTCTCACTGTGGCAGACTCTGTAGCTCCAGGACAATGCACTCTGATGCACCTAAACCCTAAAAAAAGTAATAATTTACTAACCATTTAAAAGGAGGGCATAACTTTAAATTTCCCATGAAGAACAGGAGGAATTAAAATACTGGACAGTGAAATTCTAAATTTATTATGTGTTTCTTCAGATGAGCCTCCCTTATATATTCCACTACAATAATCCATATAATTTATTGTGGTTGGCCACGAGATGGCAGAGTTTCCTACTGCACATTCCCAAGCTGCTCAGCTTGGCAGGGCTTTCCTGAGGAGTGAGCCACT
Organism: Drymodes brunneopygia; assembly: GCA_013400955.1. NCBI lineage: Eukaryota > Metazoa > Chordata > Aves > Passeriformes > Petroicidae > Drymodes > Drymodes brunneopygia. The sequence continues at coordinate 316,936 of VZTZ01019068.1, forward strand.
GCAGCTTCTGCCTGGCGTGGGAATGACACAGGATATGGATAGTCGCTATTAGAGCTACGTGTCCTCGTAAAGATGTCGGGATGACTTAATCTGCAGTCTCCAAACTTTGGGATTTTGCGTCTCTGTTATAACTGTATGGTCTCTCTCACAGAAGAAGCAAAAAAATAACCAAAACCTTAAAAGTATTTAGGGCTTCTCCCTGCAATGGTACAAGCAGTTCAGTAATACCACTCAAAGTATTAGTTCCACAGTAGTCAGCTACTCATTAAAGCAGATTGTTCTATGCTAAGATTTTGCCAGCCACTGAAGCATATGCTTCTGTGATATTTTTTATAGACAAAAACAGTTTCCAAGGAAAAATGTATTTCACTAGTTTAGCTTATTTGAGGTATTAAGTTATTTAAGATATTAAATATATTCAAGTTATACTGGTGACTTGTGCTTTCTCCTATAGACTATCTTCAGCATTAGGAAAAGGGATTGCTGGCATAGCTATTCTTCCAAATCATTTAATAATGCTGAGCAAATCCACTCCTTTCAATTAACAAAAATTCTGCTGTGCTCATTATAAAAATGTATGCATAATAAAACTACATAGGAAAATACCTTTGTTATGCTAGGTTTTTAATCTCTTATTACCAAATTTATTAGAAAAGCTTTTGAAATAGTACTGATTAATTTTTTTTACTACCTTCAGCGAATGGGCAGGTTTCCTCAGTACAAAGAAATCTTGCTCCTTGCGTGTATTTTGTTACAGTTCCCATTGCAATCACTATCCCTTCAGACATATAAAATCTTTGAGATGTGTAATTAAAGGGATATGCAGAAAGACTCAGAACATAACTTGGTAAAGGTGGCAAATGTGTTGGTTTCAGCAATATACTGATCTAGCAAGAGATACAATTGCATTAATATAATATTAAAACATATTTTTATTTAAAACTGCTTTACTTTTCATGGACAAACACAATGTGATACATAAGGGTTAAAAAATTTCAGAAACATATGAAGAGTAACTAGGTTTTATATTAATTAATCTCACAATTGCAGTATGGTTGGGTGAGACTTCCAGGTGTTTTTAATTAAAAATAATACTGCAACCAAAGGGAAAATGAAAACTTAATACAAAAATATTTGTTAATATTTCACTAGACTTAGAATATTCAAGATCTAAATGCAGACTCACCTGGGCTTCTGTCTGCAATTGTTCAATTAATGATAATGTCTTAATAGCTACAAAGCATACCTGTGGTGGAAAAATAACTTCATTTTAGAAAGGAAAATCTTGCTAAAATTTAGATGATGCACTTTTGTCTTCTCATCTATTATACACTTACTGACTGAAAAATCTGTGCAGCTTGTAGGGGATTATGAAGAATATAGTTTCCAAGAGTTGCATCCAATTCAGCAATGTCAGAAGGATTAATTGAAATAATGAAACGATAGACAGCATAACTTTGTTTTGAGTCTGTAGGAACAAAAAAAATCTTAAAATACCAGACATTTGTGTAACATTCTGTGTCAACTTAACAGACTATGTATTGAGTAATACCATTATATTTTTTGCAATCATGCACAAATTTCTGAAGGCCACCACTTCTGTCAAGGTAGACAAGGACAACTTCTCTCATTTTCTGTATTTCAGGATCCATCTTCCAAGATCTTTGCACTCTTTATCCAACTGTAGGAATAAACTGTGAAAAAATGACGATAGCACTGGCCATGCTATAATATTATTAACAAAGCCACACAAAATTAAAATAATCTCTTTTTCAAACTAGGCAATACTTGAAGGATTTTTAAAATTCAGTTCAAAGCTCTTTCCAATGACTGAAGCATACCCTAATATAGAGTAAATTTCTGAAGAACACTCAAGTGCTTTCATTTCCTTGGTGAATTATTTCACGCTCCTAATTCCCTAACCCCTGAGATTAAAGTTTCCATTTAATTTAACCTCCCCTGTAGATTTTATAATCAATCTACCAAAAGTAATACTTAAAATTTTATCTCCCTTATTTGAGAAGTTTCTCATAGCTGTTAAAAGCATGAAACTAGAAAACATCTCTTTTCTTAAAATCAGACTTTCCTACCCTGCTGTGATCTCCTGTAGCACCCACTTAGGGTGCTGATCTTGCACTTATTTCCATGCATGTACACAGAAGTTCAATTCTGATTCCCACTGCAAAAGCTTTTACAACTACAATTTTGGTTTGGAGGCTGACCATCCCCTTTAGTGGGGTTTTCACTGTGTATTACCCAGGTCTCTTTCTATTTTATTTCTTTTTAAGAGTAGAGTCTTGTACCATGAAGCATTACTTTGCAGAATTTAGAAGGAGAATTTCTAAGGTCAAAATGTGGTATTTTGTATATATGCATCTGTTTCAATGTCTTTCATATTTTGTTCTGAAAAATGTCCTTAGTCCTCTCTGTAGACGACCAATATGAAAAAACACTCGAATCTTCAAAAATAAGACTTGGCTACCTGGTAAAGGATAGCACATGGAATTACTGAGCTGATGAGGAATCAAAGCTCACAGCATATGAGAGATTCCCTGTAAGTGTTCACAGAAATGACTTTGGGAGGACAAACAGATCAACATCTGAGAGGAGTAACTGGATTCCAGCACAACTTTGGTGTGGCAGCAGCGTGCCCTGTGGCCTGAGAACAGTACACTATGGGCTGGAATGTCTTTAGTGCTTGAAGTAACAAATTAAAGGCACAACTTAGAAATTGTCTTCTAAGAGGGATTTATTCCTTCCCTTCCTCCCCTCCCCCCCNGGGGCCGCCACGCCGCTGCCCGTGCCCGTGCCCGCGGGGGAGGCCAAGGGGCCCTGTACGAGGCGGCCGCGAGGGCTCGGCAGACGCGGACGGGGAATCTCGGCGCTGCTCCCTCAGCCCCTCACCCGGCGGTGCGGGCAGAACGTAGCCACGGCCCGCAGGGCTGGGCCGCGCAGGGGCAGCGCCCGTGCCCAGTGCGAGCCCACAGGGAAGGCAATTCCCGGCCCACTCCACACCCACAGCTGCCGCAGCCCCGCGGCCACGACCGGGACTGGCGACTCCACACAGCTACTGTCTTCACCCCCGGGCAGGGCACTGAACACGGGACATAGCTCTGACAGCGTACAAAGTACCGAGGCAACGTACTTACAGAATCATTTTCTCTCATAAATGTATATTGCATACTTAACTGCTTGCCTTTAGCATGCCGGCCACTCCCAAATTTACCTCTCCGGGAGAGCACCTCTGAGCTCTATTTGTGTCGTATTTCAGTTCACATTCTCACAACCATTGTGCATTTCAGTCAATCTGTCTTCCGTGTGGTCTCTCTCGTTCCCCCCGCAAGCCGAGAGACCGGAGCCCACAGCAGCAGCACCGGACAAAGGGCTGCTCCTCATGGGGTGCTCTCTGGAAGGGGAGAACAGTCCCCTTTCCCTACAGACAGGCAAAACAAAACCCCCTGCAATAGTCACAAAAAGGCAAATTTTGCCTCCCTTTATTACTTACCAGCCAAAAGAGCAAAGGTGTAGCACAGGTTGTTCCTGTGCAGGTCCACTCTCCTCCCTAGGCTTTACCACGTGTTTCCGATGTCACTTTTCAGCTCAGCCCTAGGTGAGGCAGCTACGACACTCCAAACACACGTCTTACTTTGGAAACCATCCTCATGGGATGCACAGAGATGTGGAACAAGAGCACTGGGTACAGAAATACTGTGAGGCTTTATTGCCTGATGTTGTACAGTCTGTTAACCTTCATATCAAAGAACTTAAGTACTTCAAGTGATGTCTGCTGAAGGAAAAAGCTTACTAAGCAATTATAAAGCTGCTCTCCCAGAAATAACTTCAACTGCCACACTACTTTTTAAAGGAAAGAATCCCTGAATTCTGACAAAAAAAAAAACAAAACCAAAAACAAACCCCTTCATCCGGTCAGGCAGCCAGGTATGAACATCTTAGAATACAAGACAAAAATTAGAAAGGGTTGTAGTTCCCACAACAACAATTTCTGAAGTATTCTCTCTTTCCCATCTCTACAGCACTGTACCTCCTTGCCATGAAGAGAAAGTAGTTATAGTAGTCAAATAATTTCAGGAGCCTACAGACTAAAAATTCAGTATGAGAATGGATACTTCCTTTCATACCATCAACTTCTGTTTTCCAGTCCATCAGAAAGCCATGTTAAAAAGAACAAAACAAAAACAAACAAAAGAACAAAAAGCCCCAAAACCCAAACCAAAAAGCACGAGGGCTGTTGCTTCCAAATTATTTTAACACCAAGTTAAAATAGCTGTCCTGAAGATAGTTGGTGGTTGTCCTGAACAGTCACATAGCTATTTCCAATCCTTGCAGAAGACAACTATGGAAAATGAGTGCCAAGCCACCATTCTGCTCCCACAAATTATACAGTTCCTTCCTTTCTCCCCTGCCAATGTCAATTCTTACTTTTTATCCAATTGCTCCTTCCAAAACCTCATATAGCAACTGCTAAGCATCACACTTAACCCCTAGGCAGGAGACTGTGCTCTAGGAGATACTCCTTGAGATAAGCAAGGAATCCTGTTTTACTTTCCACTTTTCTAATGTATTGATACAACATTTATTTCAAAAGAATTATGATTTGATACAGTCTTTCCTCTTAGGTTCTCAGTTCTTATCTGATCTTGATGCAGTATAAAGAGTATTTCTTTCAGCTGCTTATTTTGTCAAAAACAAGGTGACTTAAGATACTGAAATTTATGTAACATTCATTCAATTTATGTATCATTATGATGTATCAGTATCTTACCAGACTTCTCTCAAATCAAGGCATTGAACTGAATGTATTTATGAACAAAAAACACAACATTTTTGGAGTAACAGACAAAAATAAGTTGTTATTTACAAGTAATATATATAATAAAACTACTACCATTATATGCCTTTTATACACTGTAACTGCAGTCAATTTTTGCATTGTTTAAAAAATTTCCTTAAACAGAAATTGTTCAGAATTATCTGTTTGTCCATACACGTGTATGTTATGAGAAATACAATAGCTTTTCACATTTTTAAAATTATCAGTGTAATTTACATTTTTCCCCCAATATCAAGTGAATATTTAAAAATGGTGCAAACTGGAACACAAAGACAAGTAGCTATGAATGCTGAAATACAATCAATTTGGAACATAAGAGTGTTTTAAACTACCAATCTGTGAGAAAAATCCCGAATATTTGGCATGATCATCTCACCACCCACCCCCAAAACGTCAAAGCTAATTGACTTACTTTTAAAGTAACCATGATTATTGCATATTAGATCTTTGGAGAAGCAGAGCTTTAACCAAAAATATTTTTAATGTAGTTGAAATATAGACTTACTTAGGTCAGGGAGGAGAGAAAAGTAGAGCACGTAATAAGTAACGTTATCAAATCAATCCAGTTAATTTGTTCTGTCCTTGCTTTGAGTAATCACCCATTCCTCAGAAAATCCAGTTGAGTCAACGGGTACTTCAGCAAGTGCAAGAGCAACAATCCAGTTGTATGTGACCAAGTTTTCATTCTGCAGAAGTCCTTTAAGAATCTTGGTCCTTAACTTACATCATTTAAGTGCTGACAGGTAAATTAACACATATTCCAAACTTGTAACAGGGAAAACATTTACCTTTTTTTAAACCAGGATATACAAAAGACAAGTTGCATAGTTACAATTCAAGCACAAAGTCACTGTAAATAAGTACAAAAGCATTTATAAATTTACTAAATTTGCTGCTGTTTGTGCCAGCCAAATTAGATAGGTATGAATGTAAACTTGAAGGGATTGAGAACAGTCAGTGTTTTTGCTTAAAAAATATGTAGAGAATGCTTTTTAAAGGTTTTAAAAAATATTTTCTGCAGCAGGAATGCACAGTTCAAACCCCAAAGAAAGCCATCCAAAATGCCCAAATTCCTCCTATACAGCAGAGAAAGTTTGTTCATAGGTTTCAAACCTACACACAAAACGAGGCACTATTTACGCTAGTTTGGAATGTGTCCATAACCCTAACTATTCAGTTCAACCCAAGACTTCCAAACCACTCTTTGCTTCTAACTTCCTAGGAAAACATATCTTCAGAAGGTGGTGCGTAAGAAAATCCAACAAATGCATCATCTGCCTCTAGGACACTGGCATTAACAATGTTGTAGTCAGAAGAAACACAAACTGAGTATGGGACCATTTCTTCTGTGAACACTGCATCAAAATTCCCAATATCGTCTGGTCCAACCTAGAAAAAAGAAGGATCTGTCAGTCACCATATTAATACAGTGTTTTAAACTTGTCCTTTAGATTCCAAACTCAACTCTCAAGGTCATCTATTTTGTTGTTCTTTTCAATGTAAGTAAAAGAAATTTAAGAAAGCACACCACTCCATCTCTGAAAATAGCTATTAAAAGGCTGGGTTTATTTAAGTTACGTTCGAGTTTTGGCCAAATCCTACATTCTCAATGATCTGATAAATCTAAAAAATATGAAAAAAGTCTCTCTTAGGGAGATAAGCTCAGTTGATTAGAGCATGATGCTAGGAACACCAAGTTTATGGGTTCAGTCCCTGTATGGGGGATTCACTTAAAAGCTGGACTTTATGATCCTTGTGGGTCCCTTTCAACTTAGAGTATTCTGTGAGGTATGATCTGAGATGCAAACACTAATACCACCACACCTGCCATCCCAGGCACCTACCACATTAGGATTAAATGGTGGCGGAATCTTCTTCTGAAGAAGATCAGTCCAGCTGAGAGATTCGAAGAATGGGTGCTTTTGAATTTCAAGCTGCAGCAAACAAAAAAGGTATTTCATAATTCCATCCTATGCATCACAGTAAATATTACTTCATACTATATGCACACAGGGTCTTACCTGCATGTCTTTATCAGTTTGTTTATTCACAATTTACTTTGCAATAAAAGCCGTAGTTGGTAAAAACAGCAATTAGAATTGTTAGACTGCCTGTTTAACAGGTTTTCCTTTTAAGATCATACTTTCTGCTTTTAAGCCCTAAAATCAACAACCTCTAAGTCTACCACAGAGCAAGAAGGTTTTCTGTTAGTATCTGTTCCTGCCTTAAAGTCTTGTTAGTTTTTGTAAAGCATATCACTACTGCTTCAACAACTTTGCAATACACTTACTATTTAAGAAGCAGCAAACAGCTATGCTAAATCCTTCCATCTTACTCAGTTACAGTCCAGCTTCAGCAGACTAATATAAGGACTGCAACCCAAAGACTACGAAGATCCCACCACTACTGGATGGAGTAGGTCCTTCTAGATCATTCCTCATTGCACAGTTCTGAAGACACCTTCAACTTTCTCACATCAACTTCTTGTGAACAAAGATTTTGTTGCTACACTGGGAAAATGTTTGCCACGATTTTAAGGCAAAAAAAAGTGCTGCTGTTTGCATGGAACTAGTGTTCCTCTTTATCTGAAGACTGGATTCCAAGTCATTAGTTAGTAATACCACATGACAGCCTTTTCTTCTGATTATTTCCCAGTTTCACCATGAACAGTGAAACCTACTTCTGTGCACCTTAGTGACAGCTACACCAGCAGCTGTGTTTCCTTTGCTGGCAGGTACAGCAGCAACCAAGCTCAAAATACCCCCAACCATCACCTCTCTCTTATCCCCAGCAACTCTCAGGGATAGACCCCACTGGTGTCTTTACTGAAGAAATAAAAAGGAGAACAGAGGCAGACGTAGCAATGAAATCTCCATCTCCAACTATTAATCCTGTGCTGTGCACCTGAATTTGGTGAGTCTCTTTAAATGAAACAGGGCTTGAGAAATTAGGACATTGCTTACAAAATCTTCCCTTGCTCCAAGTCTGCTCTGCCGATCTTTTTCCAAAAGTTCTTCCAGGATAGACCAGGCTGTAAGACTGATTCCTGGGCGCAAAACCAGGGGTTTATGAAGAATATTATCGTACATCTCAGCAACATCACGGCAGTAAAAAGGAGGCTAAAAAAATACAAACTCTACATTAATTTGAAGCCACATGCAATGTTTTTTCAGATGTTACGTATGATCAGTAAATGATTCTGTAAGACATACAAGTTGCTAGCAGTGAAGCAGGAATCTCCTTTTTATGCACTAACTTTTAATTCAGTCATCACCACTGCCAGAACTTTACATTTGATAACTTCCCACCACCCACCTCCTCTACTCCTAACGTGTTCTCACACTCGTAAGTAGCCATAGATGCCATCCAGCTTCAAAGCTCCCACTGAACTTGCCTGAAAAGAACCTGAGAATGGGAAAATAAATCCATCTCCCTATTTAAGGTCCTATGGGACGAGATACAACTCAAAAAAACCAGAACACATTCTTACTGGAGTAATTACATATGACTAGAAGAAGCATAGCAAGAGTTTTTTGTTCTACTGCTGTCAAAAGCTAGGAGAAAACCTGGGATACCCAAGTAAAAAAAGAAATTTATTTATTACGATATTTGACAAAATTTTACTTATAAGCTGATTTTTTATTATGTATTATCAATGTTGATTTGGTTTACTCTCACAGTCCCTCAAAGTGATGGCTACTGATTTTGCTGATGTCTACGATTTTGCTTTTCCATGAACTGTAAAACACCAAGAGGCAAAATAAAATCAAAAAGACAAAAACAAGTGCTATATAAATACAAGACAATCTGTTAATCTGCTTGAATGGAGTATTCCAATATTATGATAAAGTTAGCATCTTTAACAACACTCAAAGGTTACTTCAAATAAAAGGGAAGAGGGGAGGAAAGCAACCTTTACATAGGAGGGTACATACCAGCCCATAAAGCATTTCATAAAGAACTGCACCAAGGCACCACCAGTCTACTGTGTTGTCATAGGGCTGCTTTTTAATGACTTCTGGTGCAAGATACTAAAATTAAAAAAAAAAAAAAAGTACTTTAGAGAACTAGGCTAGCATGGATAAAACCTAGGGGGTTTAGTCACTTCACAGTAAACACTTTCAAGAAAAGTTGCTTCATAACAATCAAATGTTTCAGCTAAATACTACACCTCACTCATCCTTCACTGCCTTCAAAGGTCTTTCTTACAATTTAAAGTATGTTTATCAAATTACTGACGTTTCCAATCCTCTGTTCAGTGAATCCCTCATATGTGTTCAAGCCTTCCACATTCTAAGTTTTCCAGTGTCTTTTTCTCAGTAAAAGACAGAGTTCAACAACTCAGTCAGCAAGTTCAAAGTTTCGCGCATATGCAATAATTTCCTTGAGTCACAGATATTAATTCCCTATAAACCTACGAAGAATCAATGGCAGGATATGGTTAAGTTGATTCATATTGACAAATGTGTAGCAGCTGTTCCACAAGCTAACTGTCCTGTGTCTACTACCCAGCAGTTAGGAGACATAGGAGAAACTGGTATTTGAAAAGGGCTGGAAAAACAGAGGAAGGAAGAGATGAGGTATGGCCATGTGGGTAGCAAGCAGTGGACACTGTGTATTAGTAAGAAGAACAACAACACATAGATCTGTAGGGAGCTTGTCTTTGGTTTAGTTTCAGCTTGCTAAAAGAATGCAAACCTCCCAGCAGTACAAAACACAATATTTGACCTTCCAGTTACACAAATATTAATAATAGTCAACAGTCATTAATTACTGATTAAAAAAACACATGAAAGCTGTGAACATACTTCTGGGGTCCCACAGAAAGTTGCAGTAGTATCAGAAGTTGCAATCCCTTCTTTACAAAGTCCAAAGTCTGTCAACACAACATGACCCTGTTTAAGAAAGAGTGATGTGTTAAAAAGATGCTCAACATGTGAATACACAGAAGTGTCAATTTTGTGAGAGAACACAGTAAACAGAAATAATCTTGCATACTTACTAGTGAATCTAGGAGAATGTTTTCTGGTTTTAAATCCCTATTAAAAAAGAAAAGGTAGTAACTCAGAACAGCAGTCACAAGAGCTTTGGAGGCAAGGGGTTTTATTATTCTTCAGCTGAAAGCTTCAAGTTTTGATTAAATTGTTATGTTCAGGTTTCCTGTAAGATGATTTCCTGTAGAGTTTATTTAGTAATTTGTCCTATTTTGAACTGCTGCAATAAGGATGCATTTCAGAAACTTACCTGTACACTATATTTATGGAGTGTAAGTAGCCCAGTGCACTGGCTATTTCAGCAGCATAAAATCTGGCTCTGTGCTCAGGAAAGGAACGTTCTCTTTGTAAGTGAAAGAACAGCTGTAAATATGCAAATAGGAAATAAGAACATTACACAGACAAATCAGGTTAATAACATGCAATTTTACAGTAAAGAGTAATTTATTTTGTTGTCCACTTCTTTGGGAAAAAAAAAGTACAATCAAATAAAATTGGTTTTACTGCATGACTTAGTAATTTACTCTCTTCCCTGCTTCTTTCATAGCTCAGATGGATAGGTAACTCAAACCCATTCCCTTAAAACCAGGACTAGTCAAAAAGAACTAGAGTAAATCAGTAAGCTATGAATAGAAGTTGGCAAGACTAAATCATGCAAGATTGCCTCCAAGCAGAATATAACCTGGTGTCAAGTAATCTTTCATTTCTGTAAATGCGTGTGTTCAAAGATATGCATAATTATTTACAGAACTGTATTCTGAAGTAACCTAGATGTAGATCACTGTGTGAGATATGTATTCCAAACTGATCCACCAATTCTGTCTACTACAGAGAACTGTCTCGCTGCAAATAATTTGAGCAGATACAAAAGTCTAGACAAAGATTAAATCATAAACATACAGATTCAACTAAACTAAACATTCAACTTGCAAAGATTTCAAGAAAAATGAAGTTTTTTGGTTTCTGCCTACAAAGTTTAGGAAAAATAAAAAGCCACCCTAGCTTTCCAAGCTTTCCATTCAAATTTGAAAGCTGTTTTGAACTGTATTTTAGTTTGCCTGAAACAATACAAAACTAAGTTCCAGCCACAATTCAGAGTACAGCAAACCAGGATTTTGCTAATACAGTCTAAGTAAGGTGACAGAACATTAGACAAGAGGAATGCCCATCTTGTTCCAACTCTGACACAATATAATAAATTTAGCTGCCAGTTTCATTCCTTCCCCTTTTGAAGTATCAGCATTTCAGCTAATGCAGATGCAAGAGGAAGACAATGTAACATGGTGGAAAATGTAAACATAAGATTAATTCGTAATAAAGGTAAATTTATATAACTGTAAAATACAGTATTTGTATCTGACAAGCATGAATAAATTTGGATTGAAGTTGCCAGTAAGAACAGGAACAGGGCCCAAATAGCTACAGAAATCTGTAGCATCAGCAGATAATAATAGGATTTTCAAAATTGGGGGAATGCCGATCACAGCCCATTGTAAAGGATCATTTCACTCCTCCCACCTAGAATCAGCAAAATAGACAGACTAAAATGCAAACAAAACCACCACATACCTCTCCTCCATTAACAAAATCCAGGACAAAGTAAAGCTTTTCTGTTGTTTGGAATGAGTAATGTAATCCAACCAAAAATGGATGTTTCACATTTTTCAAAAGCACATTACGTTCAGCCATAATATGTTTTTGCTGCAAGAAGTAAGAGATCAATAAGTAAACAGGAATGATTTTGTAATTAAGGGAAAAAACAAGGGAGGTGGGTGGAAAAAGACTACTTCTCTTAACCTCTTTCCTATTGAGAACAATTTTTTTCTGCAACACTTTGACAGCATAGTATTTCCCATCCAGTTTTCGTTTTGCAAGAAGAACCTGTGAAATTCAAAAAAAAGGAATAAATGAGATTGTTGCAGTTCACATACTATTAGTCACATTTTATCATTTCAGCAAAACTGGAAAGTGTTCATGCTTTTTTTTCACAATACAGTTTCTTTCTTCTGATACAGTCAATCAACAATGTAATTGCCAATAGAGTGACCATACAGTTCAATAAAAGTTTATCACAACAGTGACATGAAAGACTGAATTATAACATTTATTTTCCATGACCTGCTAAATCTCTAACAAGATCAATTTCAGGGTTTTTTTGGAATAAATTTTAAAGGTAACTGAATGGAAAACAACAATACAAAAATAATTTGGAAACAGATTTCAAGAGGAATTCTTCTTGGATTCGTGAAATATCAATACTTAAGTCACTTTTCAATGTGCTGCTGATCACACTGCTCCGTAGTATCAGGGGTTTCACAAAATAGTCCATGACAACGAGAGGAAAAGCACAATTCATACTCCAACTGCTGCATAAGTATAGGGGTACCTCCCTTCCTCCCTGGGGGAAACAGAGGATCCCAACTACTCTTAACGAGAAAGGGAAAATCTCCCTTTTGTAAATCCCAACAAGTGGCTGAGGCAGCCAACAGCTGCACCAGGGAAAAAATGGCAGGGCCACAAAGCAGCAGCAACAGGGATCCAACAGAAGAGTTCATGGGCCACCCTAGACAGACACCACTTCTGGAACCTCTGGCCAAGTCTCCCATCACTGTGCACGTGAAACCAGCAAGCATCCTTGCACCACCGTAAGACACAGGAATAAAAGCTCACCTTGCCAAAGCTGCCTTTCCCAATAACTTTCAGGAAATCAAAGTCTGTTGGTTTAGCACTGAAAGACATTTAGGAAGGAGACAGGTCATCTGGGTAGAAATTACAAGCCTTATAGCTGTACAGCAGTGTAGTGTAGCACTGTAGTGCCCTGTAAGCATCCTCCTTTTCTTTGTTCCACCCAGCACTGCTTCTGCAGACCTGTCCTCAGACATGACTCCTTTTCATTTTGCAATTTCATTTTCCTCTAGGGAAAGTGTTCAAGTTGCATCCTCTGAGTTTATTTTATTTACTAAGTTTAAGCTAATGATGTAAAGGAGAAGCAAGACTGTTCTTTCATTCTCCAAGGTCTAGTTTCTTATAATATTAAGCCTCCATTTCCCCGTGACTTCTCCTGGAGCTCATTTCTTATTTCCAGTGGTCCAAATGGATTCTAAAGCTTACATGAGGAAAGGAATGACCTAGTTTGTTATCTATTCCCTCTTATTTATTCCATTCTTCCCTCCATCCAATCCTCCCTCATTTTAAATTTCAGTAAGAGGAGGAAGGTCCTTCTGTTTGTATGAATTCACACTCAGTTTTTCCATTTCCCATATCACCACTCCTTTCAGCTTTTCCCAGGACTCCCTTACTCTTTCCTGAATACAATTCTGTCAGCAAAACAATTATCCATGTTTTCAAATTCCAAAACAAGTTACATCACCATACAACTCTCCATTTATTGCCCCCGAAGGGAAGGATGCTTATATTTCATTTCTTACTGCAATCTATTAACCACTTCCTCCTACTAGCCCAGAACAAAACTGTGAGGAAAGCAAGACCAAAGCAGCAGTCATCTCCTAGAGGAGAAAAGCAGATTCACACAGAACTGAGAACAGAAACTCTGCAGAAGACACCATACAGAGACAAGTTACCACTGCAGTAACTGGGCTGTAGCACCAACAAGGCAAGCTGCTCCTTTGCCATCCAATAAACCAAACTTGTTTTCCGAAGCTGTGAGACCACTCCCAAGGTCAGTCTAACTTTTCAGGTTTTACAATTAATTTTAATCCCATTTAATTAAATTTTAAAATTTGCACTGAATTACATTTAATTCAATTTAATTGAAACCTACTGAGGATTTCCAGATGGTCCCAGGTTGATATTCTGTGAGGTAGAGTTTAACTGTTGGGAGAAACAAAGAGGTTTACTTGTAATACTTTTTCTTCTCTCTTATCTTTCAACCAATGCTAATTTCAAAATACTCTCCTAATCTGCTCAATCTATTTTTTTACACTTGTTACATTAGAATTTTAAAGAGATCTAACATCTAGATTGGGAACTGAAATACCTGGCCAACATCACCCTGTCACAAATTCTTTCTACACACATCCTGTTCAAGGATGAAGGTAATAAAATATCAGTATTCATTCAGAGAGGAAAAGATCAGAAATAAAAATTGAAGAGTATTTCAATAAACAACTTGTTCCCTGTTCAGAACTTAACCCTTTCTGTACTGGCTTCATGAATGTATTTGCTACCTTTTATTCCAAATTCTCCAAGTTCTTACTAATACAATAATTTTAAACCCACACTGTTTATATAAGAGTAATTAATGAAAGACATAGTGCTTTTAAAAATATGAAAGCAAACATTCTTCCAACCCCCAAAAAAATATTACCAACCTTTTCTTTCCTGACATTAAAGGTTAAATAACTCAATTCCTGGAATTCCATGAATCTTACTGGTACACACCCAGGCAGAGTTTGTAAATTACAGGGAGCAGAGGAAGCCACTGTCATTTAGGTAATTTTCCTCATTTTGTTTTTGATTTAGAAAAGCAGTATTTGCACTCTCATTGTGATTCTGGAATTCATCAGAGAAAAATAAACTGCACTCAAATACAAGTTACCTGAGGACAGGCTGCCAGGCAGCACAAACCAGCACCCCAGAAGTGGAGAATGGCCTGGCAGCAGCACTGGATGCCACTACTCACTGAAATGAGCCAGTGGTTTTGGACAGTTTTTAAAAAGCTACCGTAAAAAAGATTTTTTTTTCTGGTTCCTTGTTTGGCTTCATCATTTACAGTAACTATAAGGTGAATATTCCACCAAAAATATGGGGTCCAGGCCATTATGCAGTAGCTCTCTTCCTATTTTAGAATTTGTTGTGGCATGACACATCATTAATTTTCCACAGACGGTTTATATCATTCTGCATTACTTAAAATGTCTTTCAAATGAGGAGGAAACCAGTATTTTAAACTAGTGACTTTGGAAATGAAACTTTCAGAACACACTAAATCTCCCGTGGATCACACACAAACTGAAATAACTCTTATATCTTTAACAGCACTGGATAAGAAGAGAAGTATTAATACCACATCTTAATGCCAAGTAATAAGTAATAGAGAAGACAAGCTTAAATATGGCACTTCTGCCTTCCTAGAAATACTCCTTTTTTTCAAAGAGCACTGTTTCTGGAGGCTGTAAATTAATTTTCAGAGAATCCATCCAGCCATACAGTGGCCTTTTTGACAAAAGAAACTTCAGACCTCACACAGTGTTATATGTGAAATGAAATCAAATCCATCCTTACTCCTAAGTGACTTTGAGAAAGACTGCATTTTTTCCCCTGAGAGAATTCTATTTCTCCCCATCTTTAAAAAAATAAGAACACACAAGCAAACAAAAAGACAATTACACATTCAATCTCCCCTGCGCTCCTTTGCCAGATGTTCTTAGCAAGAGCCTTTGAACAGAGTACAAAAACTCTGACAGCTAAGCTATGACTGAAGTTGTGTTTCTTTAACCCATATAGCAAGGGGGAAATACGTAAGACAAAGCCAGCAATCACTTTTACTCCTCTCTGCAGCTCACATCTGACAGAAAAATAGCTTACAGCCCCCAATGGAACTGAGCTGTTTAAAAGAACAGGAAAGGGGATTTATTGCAAAACCTACCAGTAGTTTTCAGTAAATAATATACCTAAGAAGATTGCCCTAACGCAACTGAAGTTTCGAAGACTGTTCTACTTCTGTTTTATTACCTTCCGACTGCTCCTTTCATCTTCATCTTCAGATGGATCCGACTGGTGTTTTGGGTTATCCATCTGAAGAAATGCTCTGACATCTGGGCTAGAGACACAGTTAACTTCATTAGCACACCAATAATCTGCATGATTTTCAGCCATAAACACAGAGCACAGGATTGAACAGTAGCATACAGAGGAGTTACTCATCACAAAGCTTCATATTTAAGTTCTGGTAATTAAGGACTGTGTACAGGCAATACTTTCTTTTATAGCAACATAATTCGACTGCCAAGTGTGTTATATACAGCACAAAAATTTTCACTTGCAAAAACTTGACATGTTAAAGTATATGTATGTGAAGACTTCAGATGGAAACACTGCAGAACAGCATTTAAAGATAATTATCAGAAGAAAGCATGAGTTCTAACTGGCTAGCAGCCACCAAGAAATCAACTTTCTTCCAAAAAAACTTATGAGTTTAAATTTTTGTTTTCTAAAATAGAATATACTGTCCAAAACAATAGGGAATGAAATGCGTCATCTGTATCCCAAGGAAAGACACATGTTCCAAGAGATACACAGCAGTAACGTTCCTCTCCCCATTCACTTCAAATTGGAAGATGGTGATCTTGTATTCAAAATTCCTTCTGGCTGGGCACTGTCAAA
This sequence comes from Drymodes brunneopygia, assembly GCA_013400955.1. Lineage (NCBI taxonomy): Eukaryota > Metazoa > Chordata > Aves > Passeriformes > Petroicidae > Drymodes > Drymodes brunneopygia. The sequence goes on from VZTZ01019068.1 coordinate 333,127, forward strand.
ACAGTGTTAAGAAATCATTTCAGTCAGTCAGCTGCAGGACACAAATCCTTCAGGAACTAGCAAGAGAGCTGACAGGCTTCCCACAGCACCCAAGGAGATGTATTTTATCTTCAGCAGCAGTTTCAAGCTCTGCCTTGGTAGGGCTGGGGGACAAGGACTGAGAGAAGGTTGGAAAGTAAGACAATTCCAAGAACCTGCTTCCAGGAAGAAAGCCTTGTCCAACAGGTCAAAAGAATGTAACACTTTTCTGAACCACAGCACAGTGCAAGTAAAGAATAATGTAATACAAATGAGAAAAAATTAATTCCTAAAAATGGGTATCATCTATAGCCTGTACAAACCACTTCAAAAGATTATTTGAATCTTTCAAGTTCCTTCAGTTCACAAAAAGGCAACCTCCTTATCAAGGAAGAAATCTTACCTACATTTCAGAGACAAAATTGTTTGAGAAGGACTCAGGGCAGTCACTGAAACTCCACATGAGCTATTCAGTACAAGAGAAGCGCTACCTTACTATGGAGCTGCTCTTTTAATCTGTCCCTAGAATATACAAAAATAGGGTACTTTTATGTAAGAAACAGATGTACTCACTGTCTTCAATCCATTCACCCTCTGAACCTCTTATCAGTGAGGATCAGAAGTAAGAGATGAGCTGTTTCTGACACTTCTCCAGCTCCTGTAATTTCCTGTCAGCACTACTGAACCTACCTCATTCTATGCTATCTGAGGCTCCCAGTCTTCATCACTTACTTTCTGTATTCCTAAATCCTATTTGAAATATGTTTCAGTTAAACTTTCAGGTTTAAGGCACAGCAACAAGACTGTTCACATAATTTTCCACCATCATTTCAGTTTAATTCTTCCCACTTCATAAGAACTCCAAATTCTGATATATTTCAGCATCTGTCTTGTATGCTGAGGCCAGGAAGACAAAAATCACTGTGGTAATACTGGGTTATGATGCAACAATTTATGTTTCAGAACGTTTGGATATCATAAAATCAGGAATAAAAAGTTCTGATTAATGCTTTTCACTAGACAGCACAACAGAAACATACCTGAATTACCTTTCAGCATTAATTGTTCTGGACAACTGGGTGATTAAATAGAGCATGTTGTAATACATCTCAAATAGTTACTATAGTTACTTTGTCCATGACTGAATTCACAGCAGGAAAAACATAAAAATATCAGTTCACAGGAAAAGGCTGCTGTACAGCTGCAGGGTATTCCACAATCTCTACAATCCCCAATAGCCAGAATCATAACTGATTGATGTTACACAGTTCACATTTGCAATTCTAAGCACATTGCAAAGAACTACTGATTAAAAATAAGAAGTTTAATGTTCCGATTTCTTAGGTAAGATTGAAGCATGTTATGCAAAATGCTATACAGATTGATAGGACTTCTATGCTGTATTAGCTCACATGTATTTTAGAATACATGGAAACTATTCCTAAAATAACCTCACCTATGAAATTAAAAGGATTGAGAAAACCACTTTAAAAGGGATGCTCAATATACGTTGTACATATACTGCCAGCAAAAGTTGGTTTTGTCTGGATTTTTATGATTGACTGAATAAATTTATTTTATGGATTATCTCTGAAATACACAAAAGGGTGTCAAGCTCTGCTTAAATGCGGTTGCTTATGTAATACTCATTCTGCTTTAGTCTTCCTGCAAAAACAATGTAATACCACACAAAAATTTTGGGGACACACAGAAATATGAACAAACCCAAAAAGTCACACAAATTTTGAAGCAAAATGGTAAAATTAATAGCCAGTGACAGAAACTTAACATTTAAGACACACTTTATTTAAATAATGGTACCCAGTGTCTCCCTCTTCTTGCCATATTTTCTTAAAAAGTAAACCACTGATATCTTTCTTACAGAAAGCAAAGGTTCAAAAAGTCATAATACAGTAAAGTACAGTAATATTTTAAAAGAAGACAATAATGTAATGCAAGGTTTGCTTTCCCCAACACAGACTTCAAGATCCCACAATTCAGGGGTCTCACATTCACTTTTATATTAATCAGATTTTGAAATCAGAAAAAAAAAAAAAAGTGACTTATTTTCTTCTAAGGAACACATTCAGACCCCGCTTCTCACTTACAGAACTGATAACTCATTTCCCCACAGGCTGCAGAGTATTGTCATTCTTGAGTTCTTCCAGTGTTATGCAAATGTTCTCATTCTCATTAAGGAGCTACTTTGGACTATTTAAAAATAACTGTGTTACATCTTTAATGCATCCTCTATTATATAGTTTTTCAAACAGGTTTTCTTTGGACATGTTCTGATAGACAGCAATTAAATGCATTAATACTTCAGTGAAGGCCTACATTTGAGGGGGTGAGCAGCCCACTTTCAGGAGTTGTGTAGTGTTTTAGGGAGGCTCACAGTGCTCACTGAGAACAAACTCCCAGCTCCTACTAAGGACATCAGTCAGCAAGGGAGGGACATTATGGGATCTCTGTCCCTTCTGCCACCTTTTCTTGGAAGACCTGCATTCTACCCATGAAAGCAAGGTGTCTATCACAGTAAGTTTGCTGAGGAAATACAGCTTGAAGCTAGTCCACTTAATTCCCCATTTGGACTAAGCCAGTAATCTCACCCTGTATTCCACTTGACAGTGACTTCAGGAAAATCCTTATCAACTGTCACAGGGTCTCTACAACCACTCCAAAACATTTTAGGTTTTTCTTGGATTTTTTTTTTTTGAGCAAAAAGGTTTGGCTTTGATACAATATTCAAGAAATGTGTCAGACCCAAGAAAAAAGTCCACTGAAGGAAAATAAGAACACAGTGCTGCACGTTTCAAAGAATAATGTAAAGATTACCATCTTGGACACACTGAATCTGACATTTGTGCTTTACACTTCATGTTCAGGTTACATGTTCAGGTGCCTTCCCATTCAGAAATCAGAACACCTTGAATCATCCTTAAGCTTTTAGTGAAGCAATTTTCCTAAGCAAAACTTAAAATATATGACATGCTGATACTGGTTTTAATGCTTAAAAGATGCAGTGGAAGGTGGATTTCCTAATGGTTCTGTGAGAATGCATAACACACTAAGTCTTCCTTGTAGATCACCAATTTTACATAAATTATTTGACCTAGTATCAAATTTAAGTAGCACATTAAAGCAAAACATTCTAAGAAAGCAAGGATGGACTATCTGTGAAGACTCAGTCATCGCATATTCTTTGAGTAGCTTCTATCAGATTTTACAAAAAATGCTGACCACTACGATCAAAGGTTTGGTATTTCTTCTATAACAACATTCACTGGCACACAGAAAAGATGACAGATTACATAATTATTAATATGATCTGTTGTAATGCAACACTGCAAAAAGTAAAAACATCACCTTGCACTGATTAGAAGAGAAACAACAGAGAAATTACTACAAAATTAAATGCTTTTGCAATAACTGTGGATTAAAGGCTTTTTCTCCAGCTTAATTCACTGTATCTTTAAGAATGGGGTGGAGGAGAACAGCACAAGACAAGCTTTGGTCTCTTTTGTTTTTGTTATAGAACTATGTTTAATAAGCTTGTTATTGAACACACTTTCATCAGCACCAAACACTATCAGACCTATGTCTTAACCCTGGTTTAAGTCAGTTTAATGGATCAGGCAAGCTAAGTGCCATATTAAAGAACATCAATTCTGCTACAGTTACATTCAAGCATTAAACAACTTTAAAAGCTCACAAAAATTTAGGGAGGCAGGTGGATTTGAGGTCTGATGCTCTTTTTTTTTTTTAGTACACCATTTTGTGCTGTCCACAACAAAAAAACCCACCATTTTACTTTTGGAGAACAAATATACTATGTTTTGAAACAAAAATATTTGGTAACTGGACATACTGACAACCAGAGGAAGAGATTTGCCTGAATAAACCAGTATCCTTTCCTAATGGAACAAAACAGATTGGTTTTCAGTAATTTGTTATATTAAAGTGCTTTTTATTATTTCCCAAGGAACAGCACCCTGAACACAAACCTCATAGTATGCGTTCTAGTGGAAAAGTATCCTTCCATAAAGACTTTATTACTAATTTTTTTTCCCACTAATCAAAAGAAATACGTATCAAACGCTCCCTTTTTTATCTAAAAAGGAAAGGAAGTACGTATTTCAGGTTGACAGGACATGAAATAGTTCATTTGTTTTGAAAAAAGAAAATCTGACTGCATGCTGCGAACTGCAGCGATATTCTGTTAGAGTTACTTCTTTCCTGTGGGAAATGGGCAATTTCACAAGCTGTACAAATAGGCTAATTAAACAAAGCATCTGTATTAAAGACATTTACTCAACACTGAAGCCAAGTATAGAGTTTTACCATTTTACCAGTTCAAGAAACACAGAAAGCTGCATGGATTTAGCTGAAACTGATTACAGCTTTCAACTGGAAGAAGACACCAGTTTGCCCCTCAATGAGTTCACGCACCCAGTGCTGTCCTCCAGATTTAACCAGAGCTTTGTCCTAGCACCACCTCGCATTCACCACTGGTGGTGGTGAACACACCTGCAGTTCTTCTGCTGAGGACAGTTTTGGTGCAAGCCTACTCATCATTTCCTTTAGGCAGCTCAGCTTGGTTATCCCAAACCATCTCAGCAAGCTGATTAAGCCACTTGGTTACCGTGCTTTAAACAAGTTTCAGAGCACACATGCACTGCTCTAACAAAAAAATAAAAGGCTGCAAGCAGTGACTGACTGCCAGCAATGCTGCAGCAAACAGTACAGCCTCTGGCAAAACAAACACCTGCCCTACAGCAGCAGTTTACAGTGGAATCTGCACCCCTGGAATTAAGATCAGTTAACTACCTGCAAATTGATTTGTAGGTTGGTTTTCAGAAAACAATAACACTTTTATACTGTTTAGTCTGTAGATTTTTCCTGAATAGATGGCCATATAAAGTTTATCTTTCTATACTGGAGAGCTCTGAACAGGTAAAATACATTTTCTGGTTAAATACCTAATTTGCAATTTTGTATTTAACATATCTTTTCATCTCATGTCTTTTCAACAGCCCTTATAAAACAGAAATGAAACTACTTACTGGTTGCATAGCTCTGGCTGTCTAACTAAATTTTGAATGAATTCATTCAGTCCTGCTCTTCTCTGTTTAATAAAATCTGAAAAAAACAGATTTATTAGAATCATCAGTCAGCTTGTGAAAAAGACTTATTTTCTTATTCAGGTTTTTTAGGATTTAAAACAACAGTTAAAAGGAGATTGGCCGATGACTGATTTAGAACAGGATTGGTACTACATATGAAAATTGCAAGCTTAAAACATTGAACTGAGCTGAGAGAATAAACTTCAGTTTCTCTGTAGCACTACTTAAAAAAGTGGAAAGCCAGCTGGATTAGAAGTGCCACCCTATGCTTCAGGAGCAGTGTGTAACCACAGCGGGCTAACCTGTGCAGCCTTCACTGCACAGGTGAGCCCTTCAGCAGCTGATTCCACAGAAACAAAAACCCCAAGAACCCACAGGCAAAACCTGACATCAGTTGCACAAGTCAAGTTTTCACATGAACAGTCCCACCAAGCAGCATATTTCCATAATATATGTATGGCAGAGGGAAAATTGCACAATTCATCCTGCTGGCAGGCACTCAGATATAGCCATCAGGGATAACAAAATAAACTATTTCCCTTCAGATTTTGGACATCATCTCCAACATTAAGAAAGATAAACCTCAGAATCCCTTCCCTTATCTAAAGCTTAAGACACGTAACTGTTCTGTAGCAAAACGGAAAGATACATAAAGGATTTAGAATAGAAAGAGTTCTAATATAAAATAAAGTGTAAAATGGAATAATCATATCTTTCATTACTCATATCAACAATAATTTGTACGGAAAAAGAATATTTAACTTGTGTGTTAACTTTTAAGGCATTCCAATGACTGTCATATACAGATTACAGGCAATTATTAAAATTTTAAATTAAAATTAGGTTCTAATTAACAGATGTACTTAAAATATTAAGCAAAATGTCCATATTGTTTCCAGGATATAATCCCTGAACCCTTCCTAGGGTATTTAATAATCCCAAATTACTGACATCTAACAGGAAGGTAAATTTGCATGGAGATATTATATTATGGGAGTCACCAACATCAGCAGTTTCAGTGTGGCAGATGTACAGTCATCAGTCGCTCAAAGCCTACAGAGCTATCCATGCTGGTGAAGATAAAACACCTGTAACATCTGGAATTTCCAGGTTCTGTATTCTGACTGGTTTCTGTTCCATTTTTTCAAGTTAAAACAAGATTTGTTTTGAAATAACCTAAGTGCCAATAAAATTGGAGCATTTAAATGGCAATTTCAATGACAGTATTTTAGTTAGATTTTGGGTAAAGGAATGTAAAGGTCTCACTCTGGTGCATTTCAATGCAATAGAACAGTGCTGCATACCCATGGATGGATTACAGAAGTAAAATACCTTTCAATATTTGCAAAATATGTAACTTGTTTCAGGAGCCAGCAGAAACATTACATCAAAGCTTCAATAAATCAGTGCTAAGAAAAAGAATTATTTACATAAGCATCACGGCTCCATCTCCACCCTGCCTCCCAGCAAGAAACATCTTGAGAACTATTTAGTTTCTCATGCTTCAAGGATTTCAGTGTAGTTCACGGAAATTTAAAACAAGTTTGAGGACTTTGTTTTACATATATAATTTTAATAAAGTTTTAATTGAGGATTTTCCCCCATTAAAACTCCAGTTTCCTAAAATTGGCTCCAAGAAATCCACCTGCGTATTTGCCTGTACAGCAAACCAGACTGCATGGCATTCTCTGGTCTTCAGCCAGCTCTGAGAATCCCAAGGTCAGAGAAAAGGAACCAGAACTAAACAGAAAGTCCCTGTAGACAAAATACATGTAGAGCTTTTGGCAGTCATTTACATCTTTATCAGAAGAGAACATCAGAGCTTGGATACTTGTATTTGATTATTCTAATAAAAAAATAAAACAGAATTTCACATCAGGATCCAAATTATTAACTGTAACTGCCAAAAACTAGGTTTGTTTGCAAAATCTTTAAAAGCTCCAAACCTACACATCCTAAGAGTTCAACAGCTTTGGATCCATTTGTTCCCCTGCAAAGGAGAAAATTAAACTACTGAAACAGGTGCAGGAGGAGATGAAACTACAAACAGTCTGATCACATCAGCAAGCCAGGGCAGGGTGGGAGGGGTCCAAAGAGCAGCAGGAAAACCCTGAAGTAAAAATGGCTTGAATGAATAGTACAAACACACAGAGCAATGGCCTGGCCTTCCCATTTGCCCTTTTAGTTATTCATCTGTGGTGCCACCCAGGTTAATTCAAGGCACTTTACAGGTGACTTTCATTAGCACTTTGCTGTGTACAGAGCAAGCTAAATGGGGACCTATCACTGGTAACTGGAGCACAACATGTGCACGTTGGACAGGCTTCCTGTTGTTGTTCCACTTACAGAAGTTCGTTTTCACCTAAACTGTACAAGGAAGCACATTTAGATACAGAGAGTCCGAAAGTCCTCAAAGATAAATCCTTGAGTTGCTTCGTTTTTCAGAGGTGCTGGTAGGGGAAGTCACACAAAGGAAGTTTACAATGGACTGCAGATAACACTTAGGAAGAGTCTGGGGTTTGGCTTTTGCTTTTATAGGAGAGAGATCACACCTGACAGTTCAGAATCTCTCACAATGCTGAATATGGGAGGATTGGGAGGAGCTATAGCCTTCAGTGCAAGAGAGGCACTGGGCGACCAAGCAATGCTTTGTTCACTATCACAAGGTAAAACACCTACCCACGCTAGTTCCTGCTCTTGACTGAAGCATGACTAAACTTTGGTTTAGTCACTGTTTTGAGGACCGCTGCAAAACTCATCTAAGATAGCTTCTTGTAGGCTGGAATAGATCAATTTTCATTTAAAGAAACTGACAAAATGAATAACAAGATGATGACATACCAGGATCGAAATTATCTCCAAATATCCTTTTAGCTGGAATCTTCAGGTTCATGGTGGGAAATTGCTTCTTTAGCTGAAAACAAAACACATAAAATTGGACTGTGCTTAGACATTAAAGTACCTAGAAATAATTGCATTTTGTTTGTTTTCTGATGAACACTTTGAACACCTGATTATTAGTAATTCTTCTCTGCTATGCTATCTCTGCTCACACACACAGGGGAAAAAACATATCCAGAACAATCTGTACTCAGCTTGTTTGCAACAGACATATCCTTTTTAATTCAAAGGCCATCTCATCTTCATCTTATGGACTATTAGAGCAACAGTGCCAAAATTATTTCCCCCAAGTTTAAAAAACAAATTTCAGTGTTGTTTTTATTTTCCTTTTTTCTTCCTTCCTCCATCAATTCTTCATCTCTCTTCAGTTTATTTTTCTCTTACTTGCTTGCTTGCACCAGGCTGTGTATGCATGAGGTTTAGAATGGGATGGGGATAGAGGCATCAGGCTTTTGTCCAAATGACATTCTTAAAGCTTTAGAAATCACAAGTGGTCTACCCCTATATAAAAACTGCAAACAGATGAACAGTCTATTTTATGATCCTGCACTTGATAATGCAATTATTATTACACTTGATAAACTGACCAGAAGACAGTATACAACAACATTGAATTCTATATTTAAAAAAAAACCCCAAACCTGACACTAGTCAAGCCTTGACTGCATTTACTTCACCTTCAAGTGGTCCAGTAGAGGAATCTTACTTTCATCCTCCTTAAGACAGTAGTTTTCTAATACAGCAGCTGGCAATTCTACTTCCCTTAGCAACACCAGTATTTCTTCCAGTTAGCAGCACAAGTTCTTTTCGGTGTATATTTTGTATGAATTACACTGAATAGAAACTGGACTAAATATCCTCCTGGTTATGCTTCCTCAGGACCTCCCCTCTGGCCATGTTAGAGAGACCAAGGCTGAACAAACTTCAGCAGAGCAAGGCCAATCCAAACAGCAAGAGAATGTGGCAAAGGAACAGGATCACCACCACTCCCTCTGAAAGGAGGATATCCTATTTTCACATCCCTTACAGCTCTATCCCTGCAAGATGCAGGCAAAGCCTAGCATGGGGTATCCAATGGCATTTCAGCTCAAACCTTTTAGAACATTTCCAAGCTCACAGCCTGCATTTGGAGACCACTGCCACATGCAAATCCATGCACAGAGAGGCAGAAGAGAGAATGCCTGACTACTTCCCAGAGACACAATGGAAGGGAAGTGGAGGCACAAATAAGCAGCTGGTAATATTTTAGTATAGGCATCAGAGGAGAATGATTTCCTCTTTTGCCAAAGCAAAAATTATGGTCTCTAAACATGAAGAACTGGAGAAAAGTACGGACACAGCACACATAACTCAGACTCATACTAAATACTGAACAAGTATTTATCCCACTTGCCCACTACCTAAAAAGAGCAAAACCCTCTTCTAGCAACAAACTCAAGAAATCCATACTTAGTTGCTGAAGGGGCGCATTTTATTCGGAACACTGACCACATTTTTTTGTGCAAAAAATCATACCTGCTATGAAACTGCAGGTATGAATTGCCATCAGTCACTGACTAGAAAATTTCTGTTAAGAAACAAGGATTTGTTCATTGCTATCAGTACTTCAAAGAAAAACACTTATTTTAGGAGAAACATATCTATCTAGATGTGTTGTGGGTTTTTTTATCATGAACAAAAGCACATTTTAGATGTTCTGACAACAACTAAACTGGAAGTTTCATTAAGCTATGATCCCAAAGAACTATAAAAAATGTGGCAAATAAGTGAATTTTGAGTCTGAAATTAAAAAAAACCTGAAGTTTAAAAACCCCACTCCATCATTGTCTTTAATTAGGCTCTTATAGTTATTAAATGTTGACTCAAACTCCTCAGGAGAGGATTAACACAAACCATAACACTGCAAGTGTTATTCTGCTATGCTGGTTTGATTTCATAGCTTGATTTTTGCTTACCGTGTTGTAGAGTTTATCAAACTCTGCATACCGTCGAAAGACAAACCACTCATTTCTGCCAACAGAGACCAACACTTTGTAAACCTGCAGGAACAAGGACAGTGTTATTTCCCACAAAGCTTCATAAAACCTCCCAGGCTTAATCCTGTGGTGGAAATAAGGGCAGGTTGTCAAATTTATTGTGTAAATGCACTTATTTAACCATGTATTTCTTACAGCTAAGTCACACACACATCAACAGAAATTATGAAAAGAACAATTAAAATAATCTGGTAATTTACAGGGGTTTTTTTAAACACCAGGTAAGCAAAAACTAACACCAAAACTGATTTAATGAAGTTCCATAAATTTGTTAATATCCAATAAGAACACCTGGCCATCAGATAGTAGTCTGTTAAAACTTAATATTAAATTTGTTAACAACTTGATAGTCCATAATAAAGACTAATATTACAGAAGCAAAGCATTTAAAAATAACTGAAGTTTGCCTTCACCAAAACCTAAAGAGAAAGCACATATGGAAGGTATAAAGATAACTGCTCCTTCAAACACCCTGAATACAGAAGAATCCTGGCTGATGGCTCAATTGTTCAGGGAGGAAAAAATGGTGCTGTGGCTGAACTACAGCCCATATAACATAATACACAGCACTGGGATGAAGGGAGGTATAGCTGGAATCTGCTGCACACTTCTGGCCTTTCAAATGTCATGTCACAGAGGACTTCAGTAACTAGACAGATTGTCAGTCCCTGGATTCATAAATCTGGTTGACAGCTGAGTGTCCAGCAGCCTTCTCCTGTCTCTCAGGCAATTAATTGTCCTCACTTCTCTACTTTCCTGCACTTCCAGAAGGAGCTCAGTTATTCCTTCAGGGAAGAGGATGGGCACAAATGAGTGCAGAGTGCTACTAATTCCCAGTGCAGACAACTGGAGCAATGCCCCAGTCTCCCTTCTGCCCTGCAACAGCACCTTGGCTCTCTCTGACTCCTGCAGGGGAGGTGGCAGCCACCACCATCAGTTCCTCAGCCTGAGGGCTCAGTCATGCTGTGTTAGCTGCTCACAGAAGCTGCTCTCAGTCCCAGGCCCTGTGGAACACAGGAAGCTGGATGGAAGCACCCAGCAGAATGCTGATGAGACCTTCTAAGAAAACCCGCTTTGCCTCAAACTGCCTAACAAGTGCTAGCATAAAACCTACCCACTCCCCTTCCACAGCCTCCCTACACTGTAGACAGCAAAAGCTTCAGCTGCAAAACTTAAGTACTGCCCTCCTGAGCTGGGTATCTTATACAGCAGTCAAGTCCTGCAAGCAATGTTCAAACACAAAACATCTCTGCTCCCCACGACTGCACAGTAAATCAATGCCAACACACTTGAGCAGAGGGCCAAGGTAGCTGGGCAGAAAGCACAGATGGCAGAGTGCAAGCATAACTCAGGATAGGAGATGATATCCACCTCCTTGGCAACCACAAAATTAAAACAGTTTTGTTCGCAGAGTAGCTGTAGAACAATGATACAATCAACATTTTTTACACAAGAGAGCACAAAAAAACCTGTATGACGTCATCCATTTCACAGCACTAACAAAGCTCTTGCACACCCTGACAAAGGGAAAGCTGCAAGTTCAGCACTTATGGACACACTGAGCAGTAAGAACACATACAATATCCACAAAGAATCTGGTAAGACCTAAAACCATGGCATGTCTGGGCTGTATTACTACTCTCAGCTACACCTATGTAATGATTAGAGAGATGTGCAATGCTTATTTCTAGAAATGTGGAGGGAGGAACCTAGACTTACTTAGATAATAACCTCTTTCAGTCTAATTATTCCTAATCCAAATTTGGTCTTAGAAAACTGCTTAAAAAGAGGTATGATACATCCATAACTCATAATATGTGGGTAAAAACCACAAAGCTTTGAGAAAAATAAAAAGAAAGAAAAAGAAACAGAATTCCTGAAAACATCACCATAAACTATCTTTCCAGATACAGACAGGACAGGATCCACCTATTTCTGGTTGCAGTAAGATTTCTTAACAAAAGAAGTCATTGAAATGAAAAGCCTTCAACTCTGTTGTGGTAGCTCATGCTCCTCGATTAAACACTTGATTTTTATTAAACAAAGAAAAATAAAAAGGTAGGCTGCTTTCCAATTTTGAGAGAACAATCATTGAGAAAGTAAGGAAACTCTTTTTTGTCAACAAATAAAAAAAACCAAAACAACTCCAATTTCCACAGGGTTGGGGATTAATATTATACATCACAGGTCAGAGACACAGTTTTCAGATTTAATCAGACAAACAGCACCCTTGAAAGAGATTTTTTAATAAGCCTGTATATGATCTGGGTGTGAAGGGAGACGAGAGCAGGTCAGAAGAGAAAATTAAGCCTCAGACATCAAACAGCATAGGGATAAAAGTGAGAAACCCAAAACAAAGCTATTTGTCAAAACAGGCAAAAGAATGACCTAATATGCAGCAAGGACAGAACAGCAATTAATATAGGCTAGATATGGTCCAAAACAAGGAAATACTTTATTCTTTTTATGAAGAAAGTGAATACTGAATCTGGAGAAAATACAGGACAGTGAACCAGTGTGGATTTACATAGAGGCCGGTTGCCATGAATTAAGTGGAAGCAGAAAAGGTTCCCTGACGGAACACCTGAAAAATGCAAACATGTAATCATTTGAAAAAAGAAAAATAAAAAAATTGGTAGTAAATATATAAAAAATACGCAGTATTTAAGAAAACCAAACCAAATATTCAATAAAAGGTCATGAAAATGCTCAGAAGGAATGAGACGATCACTTCCAGAGACAAAACTGAAAAGTTCATTTAATTATCAGAATGATGATTGCTCAGAGACATGATTGTTTTTAAGAATGCTTTATCAAAGCAAGTGTGGGGGGAAAAAGCAGAGCTAGCAAAAGCTTAGTTGCACATACTTGTCTTGTTTCCATGCCAGCATTAAGGAATCCATCGAAAGGTTTGAGCTGAAATTCATCATTTCTATTCAGACCAGTAAGATTCTAGAAGCATCTCAGAAACAGCTGTGATACAAACTGTGAGCAATGGTAAGGTGAAGACAACACCTGAAATCTCTCCTAACCTTTATCACTCTGACCTTTCTTTTCACCCCAAGGTTCTGACTGCTCTTTATAGAATTAGCACTAGTGTGGCCATCAGAAGGGACAGCTATACCTACCACAAATCTGTTAAGAACTGTTTTGCCCCTGCACCTCTTTCTCACTCCTTGTCAAAGCACTGACGGGATCCTGTCATTACTCACAGCTACAGAAGAGGGGACACAGTCACAGCACTGACACATGCTGGAATTCACAGTTTCTACCATGAAGTTTAGTATAACCCTCACTTCTGTTATCAAATCCTGAAATATATGTGATGATATTTGAAAGCTTGGTTGTGAAAAGCACTTCTTGTCATGTTGCTAATTACTCCCTGGCGCAGAAAGCAGAAGCCAGCAAGATGAAGTGTACCTCTGCATGGTGTAAGCTGGGCTGGATTCCTTCCACCCTCCTCCCTCAGTCCCCCATTCCTGATTTGTACAGCTTTCTAAAGAGCACACCCAAAGAAAGTGCCTTTACACTGCTCAGGTTGTGTCACAGACCTTTAGGTAGAATGACCTGGAAACCACAACATTAGTACAAGCTCAACGTACCACACTGGCATATTTTAACAGCAGAACTGCCAGCACTGAGCGACAAAACAAACCTGTTTTGCTCAAGTTTAAACTTCCATGAAGGTTTTCCTGCTCACCTGAGTTTCACATGCATGCAGAAGTTTACAGAATTAGTAAAGTTCTCTTTTGTTTATTACCTTTACCAGCACACTCCTTCCCCAAGCTACATCTTGACACACTTGTCAAACAGCACTGCTCTTTTCTGAGGAAGGGAGGTGAGGAGGAAAGGGAGATAACATAACTCCTGGTAAACCATTGTTTTGTTGTATACTCAGATAGCAACACCATGTAAGGGTGTTTGCATTCCTCATCTGAGGAGTGACTAATTCACTCAGTGAAAAAAAAAATCTTAGAGGAAGTTGCACAAGAGCAATGAAAGAGTTTGAGCCTTTTAAAGAAAGTATTTTGATCTTGTCATTTAGGGTTATATAGAAGCCAAACAAAAATCCATACCACACTGCTTTATTTTTCAGTATGCAACGCAAAGAATTTCCCACACAATAGGAAGACTTCACAACCAGAAAGTCAAAACTGGGAGGCAAAGAAAGGAAGAGGGAGAGAAATGACAAGAAGTGGAAATGGGAACAGGATAGGAAAAAACTCGTAAGCATTAGAATCAGAAACAGGAAGGAAGACAGAAAAAAGGTTTTGAAAAAATGTGATGGTTTATATTTTTTTTAATTTTACACAAAAAAATTACAACAGTATAATAGGATATCTGCGAAAGAATGGCTGTTAATATAGAATGCCAAAAATGGTACCAAAATGTTTTCCCTGTATTTGGATACTTAAATATTTTATGCAAACAAATGCAGCTATTTTGGGGTAAAAATAGCAAAAATTTGTAAAGACAAGTTCTTTTTGCAGAAAGCAACACAGGTACACACTATAAAATATTCACAACTTTTCACACTGGATAATGGCCAGTACTCACAAGAGCAAGGAAACTGATTTCCATAAACCTATTGAAAATAATACGAAGCTTAGCAGCAGAAGAAAAGAAAGCAGCACTGCTAGGCAGCAATAGCCCATGCATCTGCCACAGTGCTTACTCTCTCAAGTACTTACAGTAAATCTCTTTTTCTTCTCTCTGTGTTCATCAGAGCTGGGAATGCTAACGCTTGGGCAGCTCTCTTTGAGATCCATTGTATGTTTATTGTGACAAATTCGTTACAGGACCCTGCTTTGGGTGTTGCAGTCAGGAGGGGTCATCAACGGTGCTGATCCAAGATCTGCAGCTTTTCTTGAGAAAATGTGAATTCCATCATGTAACCTTGAAGTGAACACAGAAAGAAAATTTAAGTACAGGAACTCGTAACTCACAGTGCTAGAAACCTGTGTGACAAGAACTTTTGCAGGAAATGCACGTTGATGTGCACATATAAAGCCACAATCATGCCTATTTTGTAAACTTTCATGCTTGTAGTCCTTTGTTGTTTCACTGAAATAACTCACATTCTCCAAGGACACAAGTGCATCCAAAAAATCACTGAGCTATGTAGACACACTGGAAACAGATTTGGGCTCACTACAGAGAATACTTTGTAGGAACAAAGGGCATGAAGAAATAATTGAAGATGACAACCTGGTATCAGACATCTAAGAAATGCCACCAACCTGTACATTCAGAACAATTTGTTTCAATACCAAAGGTTTCCAACTGCATGAGTTTCTACCAGAGGGCACTTCAGATTTATCAGAACATGCTGAGTGCATTTAAATGTCACATCAGAGATAAAAGACAACATGAGAAAAACTAATTTTTCATGTGAATTTTAGAGAGGAAGCATCATGTGTCTGAATATTTACCTTCTCTGCCCCTCTTTCCCCATACTGGGCATACTTTGTGTTTGGCAGAACACAGGGTGTAAGGTCACCCTTTCCCTTCAGTGGAACACTGAAGTCTCCTTGCAGAATGTGAGTTAGGGCACAACACAAGAGACTGAGAATTAAGCCATCAAGAAGGCAGAAAGCTTAGTATTAACCAGATGCCTCTTCACTCATGGAGGGACAGTATTCTCCACACCTGCCCTGAGCACAACCACATTATTCACTGGTAACAAAAGGAACTTCAGCGGTGCTTAGGAGCAGCCAAAATTAATGTTGCATAGCTACAACCCTCTCCTTTGGGCCTGCACAGCACAGCACAGCACAACCATCTGAACTGCTTCACTGAATGCAGCACACCTTTAGAACAAGATGTGTCTGATCAACCAATGTACAAACACAAGAAAAGTGTTTTAGAAAGAGGGAGACCTCAGTTCTCTTCAAAACAGCCCCAGGAAAAAGGAGCGCCCAGTTCAACATTAACTCCCTATTTTCGTAGAACAGGGAAGTATAAAAGTGAACTCTATATTTCATATCATAAATTTCCAAAAAGCACAAACTAATCCAATGCAATTCTGCTATTAGAGAGACACCCATATTTATGTTGGCAAAAAGGCCAAAGCTCCTGTAATCCAGTGAAAAGATTTGCTCTTGATACCCAACTAGTCTCAGTCAGTCAACTATTTTTCTTGCTCTCAAAAGCCAGGTCATCAAACTCAATGTTGTTATTTCTCCTCTTGCAATTTAAAATGGAGTTAATTTTCAAAAATCTATCTGATGACTTCAACAGAAAGGAATGTTTACAACCACTATAATCACAGCTAAGTGATAGATCATCCATACTGCAACACATTCAGAAAATTATTTTTAGCTACAACTGCATTTACCTTGTTTTGATTGTTCCTACTTCACCAATTAGGTAATTACAGTGTTGAGCAGGGTTAAGCTTCTCCCCCACCTTTATTTGACTAGAACACCGTTCATCCAAGCCAGTTACAGTGACCATGAGTTTCAAATTGGTTTCTCTTTTCCTTTGGAAAGCTACTGTTAAAAGGTTTATTACAACAAGGCACACCTTCACAATTTTATACCAACATGAGATTAAGAGTGTTCTTCTCCAATGCTACATACTAAAATTGAGATGTAAAGGTTAACTGAGCTCTTCTCAATCATAAGAGGTCCACTAAAACAGTCAATAGGCACCACTTCCAGTAAGTGTTTCACTAAGCTTAGACTTTACTAAGCACTCATGTCAATCTTTAGCCACTTCAGGTCCAGTGTCAGGAACTGAGCGTAAGCCGCTGTGTTTTATCTGTCTTCCTGCTCATCACAGAAAAACAAGTAAAGCTTTAAAATGGATTAGGTGTTCCCTGATTAATATCACTCACTGTCCTTCTCCTCTTGCAAACCAACATTCGTTACAAAGGTTTCCGAGATGCCTGCACTCATTTTCACAATACAGGCTGTATTTCTCTCATCCCTTCAGTTTCCTATTTTTAGTGTCAGAGTTTTAAATGCCAGTACAGAAGCCATGTAGATTAAAAGCTGTAGTCTTGGAAGACTGAGCTTTATTTCAGATCTGAAGTTGAAAGATCTCTGAAAAACAAAAGGAGGAAGTGTCAACTGGATTAATTCAGGAAGAGTTTATTCATCTTACTGGGGAGAAGAAGAATAAATCATCTGAGAAACCAAAACTGTAATGCTCACATTTTTTTCTTTAAGCTGGCTGGAAGATCACTGCCAGTGATCATTTTCTTTCCCTGAGGCATCTCCTCTGAGCCGTGCCTGGGTCACCAACACTAAGCTGAACTGACAAACTTGGAAGAACTGCATTTTCACTTTGCCACTAAGTTCCAGCAGATCAGAGCTTTCTTTCAATTTCTATTTGCCTCGAGCATATCAGCTCTTGAGAGCTTCTTACATCTGAACTATAGGTCTGACTACAGAAATGGGGACAGACAGAATCCTTACCATGCTGTAGTCAGGAACACAGCTGTAGTTTAAATAGCAGGTAAAACCACTAACGCTCTGATAACTACATTAAGTAATAATGGGGAGAAAACAGTAGAGACCCCTTTATCCACAGCTTCAAAAGTGGAAATTGCAGCATTTTGAAGGATGCCAGATGTTAAACGAGTGAGTTTAACAGACACTGTCAGCAGAGAAATCTTTACCACTGGTTACAGCATTTCCTGTAGCTAACAGCAAGCATCTCCTCGGCTGAACTTTGATAACAGACCAAAAGGGAAGGGAACTTCAGAAAATCATATATCAAAGTAGATCCCCTCAAAAGAAAGTTGGCCACCAGTGAAAGACGTAGATAACCTGCAAGACAGATTAATGCTGAGACCAATGTTGTCCAGAAACAGCTAAAATTTAAGCTGCTACAGTATGGAGGCCTGGAACAGAAGGCACAGAGAAAGAGCAGAACAAAAGTAACCAGTCCTCCTGGCATAGTTTCAAGTATCAACAGCTACACTGTCCATTCTCTCCATGGGGGCTCTCAAAAAGCCAGCAGTATTTTCACCGTTTCCTGCAGGAAGCCACAACAACATCAATTTTCAGGCTGACCCTTGCCTCTGGTGAAGCAAGAGCATGGCAATAGCAGAACCCTGACACCATGAGAGCACACACAAATCTACTACACCCACAAATGAATGCCTGACTATAGAATCTTCTGTGCAGCCTCCTAACAGTTGCATGCAACAGGCAAATATGACATAGTTTAGAAGTACGTGGCATCCTCCTTTTACTATCTTCTACATAAGCAAACTGTATTAGAAAAGGTTTCTGAAGCTTAATCAGACTATTTTATTCTGCACTGAAACATTTCCTATTCTTTTTAAAATGGCAATGGCCTGAAGATGTTACCACTGTATATTCAAAAGATCCTTTTCTGAGTGCTTAGGCTTCAACCTCTGCCCAGAATGTCCAAGGCTAGATCAGGTAGCTGTGTACTCACCTGCTGCCTTCTCCAGCTGCTGCCAAATTGCCTTAAATACCTCTAAGGCCAGTGCAAATCACACTCACTCTTTGAGTAACACAAGGGAAGCAGGGATGAGAACAGACAAAACCCACAAAAGACTCTCACTGGAAGCATGCTTGGAGGAATCACCAGGATCCATATCCATTGGAACAGAACATTGGAACAGTGTACAGGCACTTCCCTATACACTAATCATCTACCTTGAAGGACTTACTTTGGGACTGAGTCATCATTAAACCAGCTGCTGAAAATCTCACCTGTGATTCCAACTGCATGTAAGGAAACTGAAAGCAAGGCACAGGAGGTAGTCCTATCATTGCTATAAACACTACCCTATTTCTTCTGATTTTGGAGAAAGTATCAACTTTGGCATACTTTTCATCACTTCCTCAGTCTTCCACAAATACACTGACAATGGCTCAACATATCACTGGACCTTACACAATCTTGGAGAGAACCCAGAAAGTCAACTTTTTCTCAACCTCTCTATGAAGAAATAGTGTCCCATTCTTATTACCAGACAGGCAGCTGACACCCAGGAAATGGGAGACAAGATATTCAGAATCCAGTGCAGCAGCAAAACAGGATGAGGAGATCCCAAGGACTGTATATAACATGAAATGCTTCAGAAAAAGTCAAAAACAAAACACAGATTGCTAATCTCTAAAGACAAAGGGATGGCCAGAAGCTCTATACTAACAAGGTTCTGGAGAAAACAGGTTTCATTCACAAAAAGACATGATTTTAAAAATCACATTACAAACCATTTTTAATACAGTAACATTAGACACCAGGGTAGACCTCTAGTGAGACCTCACCTGAATTAAAAAAGAGAGCACTAACCAAAATACTTTAGTCAATCCCACACTCCCTTCTAACTCAAACTTGAGAGAGTTGAGAATTCAGCCACTGAATGTAAAGGAAAAAGCCTGCTCCCTGTTTACACATCCACCCACTACCTAACAGTTTTTAAAATCTCTAGTAGCACCACTCCTCTGCAGCAACATGGGCAAAGTCCAATTCAGCCGAATCTTTCTACTTAGAGGAAAGGACTGCAAGTAAAGTGAAAACGCAACCAAAGGAGTGAAGTAAGTAATTACCCTCTTTTTGCCTCTACCACGTTTATTTTGGAGAAGTCAGGCAAGCATTACCTTCCCACAACTGTACTGCACCCAAGAACAACCCTTCTGCCCCACCTCCCAGAAGAAGCTCCAGTAAATTACTCTTAACTGGCATATAACAAGATTCATGGCTTGGACTAGACCTATTTGCATTCGTATTTATTACATGACAGAACACAGGTTCTCTGCTGTGGTAAGCAAAACCTGAGTAATAAAATGGGTCTTAAGAGCAAATACTGCCAGCAAGAGACAGCTGTCTTTCAATCCTGAACACAGGATATAATTTCAACTGTAGCCTGTGTCCTTAGTATCCACAAGGATCACTATGTGCCTCAGATGGTACAACTTACACCAACAACAGAATATATTTTTTAAAAAATCCAGTTTGTATTACACTTGCTACCTGCACATTTCTTGGTGTGCTTTCTCAGCCTGCCTACACACCAGGTCCAATTAAATTTTAAATGTAGATGCCTAAGGACAGCACAGCTCAAGGGTTGCAGCAACAGCACTGTAAGCTACTTCGAAGAGGTCTTACAGACAGCTGACAGCAGCCACCTGCAACATTGTCAGTTCTACGTAAGAGGGCAGTCAGACTTCAGTAAACAACAGGCAAATAATCCAGCCTCATTTTACCCCTCTAGATGAAAATTGAACGAGAAAACACCACGTTTCAATTTCAGATACACTGGACATGTTCTTACACGACCTTCAACAGAACTCATCAACTGCTCTCCCTGTTTCACTACATAAATACAGAATTCCAATCTGTTTAAGACTGACATTACTGCTAACACATTGAACATGGAGAGAGTTCCTGGATTTTATGTCCCGTAAATCAGCAAAAGGGTAAAATCCACATTACAGAATATAGCTGGATAATAACATAATGAAATATGTAAATCCAAGCTACAGGCCACAATCCAGAAATCACACTTTTGAAGTCTGTGCTTTACAAAATTGATGGCTGCCTAGAACCATAAAGCTGTTGGATACTGAAAGGCAGCAACTTAAACACTGGAATAGAAAAGGCAAGCATGAGAAAGACCCTTTAGCAATATACAAACTGCATGTCCAGTTCACCACCAGCTGATTCATCATGTTACCCTGGTGCAACCACAGCAAGTATTCTATGTCCATTCTTCAGGGGCAGTTTACAGACTCCCACAGGTAAGAGCATACACTGAACTCTCACATATTTCTGTGCTGCACAGAGAATGAGAAGGTTCAGTTCATAAGGATTCACAGATTAGCTGCTTGTGTACAGAAAACAGAATTTGGTGCAACAACATCAGATGTGGCGAGGCTGTAATTGACATCACAGGTGGGAATTCAAGGCTGGAAAGCAATTTTAACACATTATGTAGTTATTATTATTATGTTACATTATCATGTAACCACTACTGCCTACTTCTTCAGCTTTGCCAAGGTTGTTAAAACAACCAATACTTCTCACTGACATAAGCAAGTCAATTGTGCTGCATTTCTGATCTAAATGAGGATCTCAAAGTATCTTTCAAGAAACAGGTCAGATTTCTAGCTTTAAGTTACAAGAAATACCATGCATGGAGACTACCTTAACAACACAGAACTTTCCAAAATGCTTTCCAAAAGCTAGTTAACAATTTTTCCTGAAATCTGAAGTATCTTAAAGCCTTCAGGAAAATATTCCTCCATATGCAGCTTCTGTTTTTACCATTATTTCATATTACAGTCATTGAAGAGATTGATGTGCAGGTGAAGACCAAAAAAAAAGAAAAAAAGTCAGAACTATATTTAGAGACTGAGACTGAAACAACACTAATGTTAGAAGAATCCAAAATAGTGCAACATCAACCCTTAAAGATACAGTCTCATTCTCTGTGTGACTATAAAACCACATGAAATGTCTGAAAGAAGTAATGAACAAACCATAGCTACAAGGATACTGCAGCAAGTGATATTCACAGAAATCGTCAGCGCAGGAAGAACCATAAGGGCATTCAGGTGACACTGCTGTGATGAAATGCACTACCCGCATGACAGCGTACCCTAAGTTTACATGGGAATCAGAAAGGCACTTTCCATCCTGCACAACTACTGCACGTTTAGAAATAGCACCTCTACGAGCTGCTAGAGGAGGAAAACTCACATAAACACACACACACACACACAAAAAAAAAAAAAAAAGGACGAGCTGTCAAAACAGCTTTAGCCTTAATACTTTACAACAGCCTTTTAATTAACCTCCACAAAATTAAATTCCTCAAGGGTACCTGAATCCCGACAAGGCAGCATTGCCTAAGACTGCTCTCCCGAAACACCAGCACGTCCTGGCTGCGAACCACCCGGCGAAGGACGAGAACGACCGCGCAGAGGCCGCCCCGGTTCCCCTCCCCGGGTACCACGGACCCGCACCTACCTCCTCCTCCTCCTTCTCCTCCTCCTGCTCTTCCTCCTCCTCACCGGCGCAGCCACCGGCTTCACCGCACCGCGAGGACCTCGGGAACGAAGCCAAGCTCCTCTCGCCGTCACCCCAACAACTATTTCTCGGCTCCCCGCCTTCTAGGAAGCTGGGGCGCTGCTCCCGCTGCCGGTCCCGCGCCCGCCGCCGCTGCCCCGCGCTGCCATCGCCGCCCCCGCAGGATAACGCACCCGGGCTCCGCGGCCGGGAAAGGGAAACGCGGCTCCGCCTGGGCGCGGAGCCTGCGGCCGCCCTCTCTCTCTCCCTCCCTGCCTGCTTCTCTTCTCCCCTCCCTCCCTCTCTCCTTGCCTGCCTCCCGCCCCTCCCCGCCCGCGGCGCCAGGCTGCCCGCCCGCCCGCGCAGCGCTCCGCGGAGCCCAGACCCTGGCTTGCCCTGGGCTGTGGAACGGGGCCGGGAGGCGTGATCCTCTACCCGTCCCGCCCTGTCTATATCTATATAGCTACACTAAAATACAGAACTTTAAAAGAAAAATTTTTTTAGGGGCAAGTTTCCATTTCCCCATATCCCAAGGTTTCAGTCCCCTCTCCCCTCCCCAGCCCCTTGGGGGATGCTCCTGCTTCTGCTGGGCGGCTCCCCACAGAAACTCTGGAAAAACAGCAGCGCTCTGGTAAAAATAACTTTGAAACACCCCTACGCACACGAGGGGTTTCAGTTTAACTCTTCAGTGTGTCCAGGGGTGCCCACAATCGACCGGCAAGGCCGTCATTAAACCAACCAGCCGCTGTAATGACAGCTCTCCTTCTGTATGGGCAGCAGCAAGAACACAGGGAAAATGAGATAGGTTTGTATATCTAGCACTATTTAGGGAATTATTTCTGCAACCTCTGAAATTTCAGGGGTAGGTTTCAATACCCCCGTTAAAATTCAGCTTCCTAAAATTATGTGTAACTTGGTAAGTTTTCCTGAGCAAACTGAGGCCATAAAAGAGTTATAAAAATATAAATTCTAGACAAAAGAAAGCTCTTTTAATGACAGTATCACTTTGTTAACGAGATCAAAAAGTGTGGGACAAACAGGAGTTAGCATGGATTCTGTTTAACAGAAAAGACCACCACACCCATTAAGTTAAAGCCTCATGTTTACTGAGGATCTGCTATGCTTTCGAACATTCAGAGAAGGCTTAAGAGGCAGGGAATATCTAATGCAAATGATAACACTCAGGATGAGTTAAAAGCCTATGCCATTTTAGCTTCCTCCCTATAAATACCTGAAATGTTTCTTGGGATTTCAACGGCCATATAAAGAATGAGCAAGTGTGAAAATGCTGCAGCCCACTCCATTGTATTTCCAGTGTAACACCACGGTGTCCCCAAAACCCCACAAGTTGTCATCAGGAACTGTTCTATTGATAATGGAGGAGCCCCACATTCTACAGGCCTGTCTTCACAAGACTTGTATTTGGGCCTGACAGGACATGACGGTGCTCATTTCAACAGTCACAGGTATTGGCAAGTATCTGGCAAGGAGCAATTTGGGAGATCCTGTTTCTGAACAGTCCTGCTGCAGAAGTATTCCTGCATAATACTACACTCGTGTGTCAGGCACTGACAGTCATCCAAGCACTCTCCCAAAACAATTCAGAGAAGTAGTCTGTCAGTTTTTAAAATACGTCAGTGTTTGGATGAGTGTGTTGTAACTGTGTACACACAAGCTGCAAGTCAACTGGATCACAAGCTTCCATTTCAGTAGAGTTCACACAGGAAGAAATGAGGAATTTTCCCATGCTAACCTGCCCTTTCCTGATTTTGGAGTTTTGTGGGTTTGGATAGGTACTGCTAGATATTGAGACGCAGCATTGTAGCAACAGCCTTCTCTTGCTGGTTGGGATCTGGCAAGGTATTTGCCTCTGCATTCATGGAGAGGTTTTAAAGAGGCTTTGTTAGGACTCCTCCTGGTGAGCCCCAGACCAGAATGCTTCTGAACTTCAGTCAGTTAGAATAACTCATTGACAAATAATTTAGTCAGGTAATCTGTATTCAAGAGCTGTTTTACCTTGCAGTTGTTTACCAGTGTTCTGCTTCCGTCTGGTTGATAGTTTTTGGTTAATCATTAACTTGTCAGCAGATCAGTTCAACGGAGCTGTTGAAGTGATTTACAGTACAGCCTCAACCCAGGAAAGGTGGGAAGATGACCCTGGCTTAGAGATACTTTAACTGTGTCTCCCTCCCCACACAGTCTAAGCCCTAAACCTTTGACTAAAGAGCGGCTATTTGCCCTTCCTCACACTTGAAATCCCTCTGCAGACTGGGCTGTCAAGCGGGTAATTTTAGGCAGTTCCTCTCCCTATTTTGGTGGAGATAGAGATCAGCAACATGGTACATATCCTTAAATTGTAATTTGCCTGAATGAATTCCACAGCATGTTCATCTGTCTAGTGCATCATACTATGCAAAACACTGTTAAGGTCCTAAAATTTAAATAAATTTTAAGTTACAGATTTGCTTGATGAGCTTTTAAAGGGTAATATTCTAATGCCAAGGTGGATACCTGGTGGTTAACTGCATTGCACACAGAGAAATGCACGGAACTCGACTTGCCTTTTAGTGAAGTTAAAGGTCAGCATTCACTCTGACATTTTTGTCCCCAGGAACTCCCTTGCATTCCCCATTTATGCTTTCTGGGCAGTAATACACACAGAGAATCTCATTTCCACTGCTTTGCAGTACTTTGCTTCTAAGGAATGTTACAAATCCATGTAGTGTGCTGTCATCCCAACTATTTTAAGCCTTTGCTCAAGAAATACCAGTGTTTGGGTGGTGGGGGTGGAAAACATGAGAAAAGGGAAGAGAAATGAAAGACCCATTGCAACCCATTGCAAATGCAGGAGGTCACAGAAATGCAGAGTACCTTTAACATGTTTCTCCAAGCCCAGGATGAGCAGGTACCAACACCATGAACTATTCAGTTCTGTTTTTACTGGAAATGTCCTTAAATTACTATGAAAACCTTGTCCCTCACCAAAGATCAAAAGTCTCAATTTATAACATCAGGAGAACTATACAGACAAAAATAGAACATAAAAAAACATCGTAAGACAAAGACAAGCAGGAATACAGATGACTTGTTTAAATGCAGCCAGGAGCTTTGCTAGGGAATACTGTTCCATATGAATACACTGTGAAACTTGCATACATTCAAATATTCACACAAAAAGCACAGCCCAAACCACTTGACAAGCATAGTCCAAAAATTTGAGTTACTTGTAAAACACAGAAGGTCATTGAGTAACAAAAATCATTACCTCACTATCAGCTTCACACATCAACAACACAGCTTTCCATTTCAGTTCTTGCATCTTCAAAGGAATATCTTTGCCTATCTCTGTTAACACCAAGCCTTCTATCCTACTCTGCACCCTAAGGAAAACACAACCTCCTTGCCCCAGAACAGACTGTTAATAGTCATCAGGTTTGGACACTAAGATGAGATGGTGTTTGGAATTAAAACTTCTTCTGTGGCAGTACATTGCCAACTGTTAACTCCAGTTAAACCAAATGTGTCTGTTTAAAACCCTCCAGACATGATGCAGTAATAGAAATGAAACGATCCTCTAAATGATTATTGTTAGCCTTCAGCCCATCAAGCCCTGAGCTTAGACTTCACTCAGGAAACAACGCATGGCCACTGTAGTTAACATACCATGTACCAATTGTTTTAACCAAAGAACCCAACTCCCAGCAGGTTGTACCCATCTGCAGAGCATTGAGCAGTCTCAGGACATCACCCTTTGGAAAGGCCTTGGGCTGCAAGGGATGGGCCTCACAATGGCACAGGCACAGCAACTCTGGGCAAATGCTGTCTAACACCAGGAATTCTGGCTGCCACAAAGACCCCATACACGTATGAAGACAGATACGTGCTTGCCCTGTTCTATGAGTTACTCTCAAACTGCTTCCCAGCCTCCTGTTTGGCAGCTAATTAGGGCATGTTCATACCCCACCGTCTGATTAGGAACAGGACTTGGGAGAGGCTTGGGCATGGGCCAGTTGGGACCAGGAATTCAGCACTGCAAAGCGTGACACCCAAGAGCTGTGTACTGGAGAAAACAGCCTCCTGTTGGACTCCCTGGGCTCATGAGATTACCAGGAAACACAGGCTACCATGGACAACATCAAGTAAGAGAAGACACTCGGTGGGAAAGTGAACTAGCTGAAAGTCTGAGCGTTAAAACTGTGGAAGAAATGCCAGCTGGGCAGGATTTAAAGCTCACAATGCAGGTGCAAGCAACAGTGTCACCAGGTAACTGTTCTTTACCAAAGCTGGTTTTGTAACACTTAATGAATGTATGCATATTAATAGATTTCATTTAACTCATTTCCATAGTTGCATGCCTGTGCTTATTAGAGGAGTCTGAGTAATGGTTCAGTTTTACATGAGCTGAGCAGAGGAAATGGTTTTTTCCCTACTGTCTTTTCGTACGCTAGATCAGCTACAGAATGTCTCAGATGACAGTCTTTCAATTTGAAGGAATGAAATGAATACTTAAAAGACTGATTCACTGCAAACATATACTTCAAACCCTTCTCCCAAGGAAACTAACCAACCCACCAGAAACTACCACAAGCCACCTAAACACAACTGAAAGATTTTGTATTATCTTTTGACAAAGCATAAGAACTTGGCAAGTAAAAGGAGGCTTCATTCATAGTGACATAGTGAACTGCCAGTTTTCCAGCACTCCAGACACAAAGATGATGATCCGTGTATTACAAGAAAAATGTCCTGGAGCACAGAGGCTAATGAATATCAAAACCACGATCTGCAACAACACTTCATGGACTCTCCCTTAGCATAGCAAACACCACAAATCAAAATTATGAAAAACTATAGAAAAACCGTAATAAACTGCATCATTTCATGCACATCACAGAGTGTGTATAACATGAAACAGAAAAATGACAGCAGCACCACATCAAAGAAATTCTTCACAGAAGCTCAGAAGAAAACTGGTTTAAATCAGCTGAAGCATATACTAAAAAGGAGCACTACTACACAAGCAAGCATTCTGCCAATAGCATAAATGCACAATGAAATTTCAAAGTAAAAAAGCAGCATCAGGCAGTGAAATGCTGTATCTGCAATTTCAATACATGTATCTCTATTTTCCTGACTTCATCCTCCTCAAGTTCTTTACTTCCCTCATGCACACACCAAAATGTATTATTGTTACCATACATGGAGTAGTTTTTTTCAAGTTAGTTTCACTTTTTTCAATTATTAGCTTCTAAAAATTATTTAGCATGCAAGGCATTTAAAGCAAACGGCGAATCCAGTGCACATGAACTGTCTGACCCAAACCCTGCTGTTTATATCCTGTTCACTTATCACTCCAGTAGCTGGCAGGGCTCCAGCAGGAGACATCACCCAACCATAGCTGTGTCCTTAGGAGAAACACCACTATCAGAGGGCACATGGCCCTTTATCTTTATTTGCCCTGCAGCTGCCATCACTCACTGCAAGTGTGGCAGTCTGGAGCAGGTACCCAAGTGAAACCTCCATGAACTCGTTCAGCTACCAGAAGAAGAACAGTGTGAATGCTGAACTCCTGATAGCCTAGTTTACCTTAGTTAACAGGTATCTCAGAGACCCACAATGTGGATACTGCCTCAGGCCACCTCTACTTTGTCACTCAGAAGCACAAAAGATTCACATGGGTTCCATGAATACAAGGAAAAAAGAAGCACATTGGACCTCGCTTACCACCGAGTCCTACAAGGGTGAATACATGGATAACAAAAGGGAATATATATATATATATATAACAAAAGGACAAAGACAACCAGCTGCTTTATAGGCATACAGCAACACATGTGCTTGACATGTCACATATACAGCTTATTGGTCCATGCTGACATGTTCTGGGACTAGTTTCAGCAGACACACATAAAACACAGTAATAAATTACTGCACTGGTAAACACTGTGAAGCTGAAGTTATCAAATGCAGCCCATAAAGTATAAATTGCCAAAAAAAACACCCCCAGCTGACAACACTGTATGACCTGCATTTTTTGCTCTCAACAAAGACTCTTTGGAATTCCATTTATAAGTACAGTTCTATAAAATAGGTCAAGTCTCCGAGTTTCCAGGAGATCTGAGCAATTTGTGCAGGAAGGTATACCAAAGCTAAGTATAAAAGAAGAAAATCTCTCTAAGTGGTAATTCTGTATGGATGTTTCTTATTTCAGCCTCCTGAATCCCAGCTACAGCACGTTCTACTAGAATTGCAAATACAGGCTGGGGTGAACAAACATGCTTTGGTAAACAAGTTCTCTGGCACACAATGTTATGTAGGTGGGGTCTACCCAGAATGTCAAGAGTTCTCCCTCAAATTGTAGAGATGAGCAAGAACGCAAGGACCCGGTTTGCATTTTTAAGCTATTTACTGGTATTCTATTCAAAAGAAACTGAACATAGGCTTTGGTTTGGGGTGTGTATGTCCCCTCACAAAAGGCTCACAGACTTTTTCCAAAATAAAAGCATTTTAGAGGCAGCGTAGGATCTACAGAATAGACCAGATTTGTTTTTGCTATTCTATTAATACTTCCAACAAACTGTTGATGGCAAAAGACACATGAATTCCACTTAAGCACTGTTATGCACCAACCCAGAGTAGAAAATAGGTAGCAACAATGAAAAAAAAACCAACCTACCAAAGCAGGAAGATGTATCTTATAATCCAAAAGGACACAGATTTAAGACAAATGTTTCAAGAGTTTATTATTTGCTGCCCTTACTTTGCTTACTTGTTTATCTAGTCATTTCCCAGGTTTGCCAGATTTCCAGCCCTATTCCCGACCCACAAAGAAGATGTATATTCATCAACTAGCTACAGAATCTGATTTTCATTCTCCAAGAACAAATACTCTCATTTTCCATCCTGGGAGCTGTGGGTCAGTATTTGAAGGATACATGTGGGTACCTTCATCTATTTTACCTGAGCTTTTAAGTGAGTTTCAGAAAGGATTTATATAAAGATACATCAGCTATATTTTACATAAAGATGCATATAGTCCTCTTACACCAGGTAAAACCAATAAAACAAGAAGCATGTACAGATGATCAACCTCTGGATTCCACTAAACTAATTTTCTCTTTAACTTACATTTCTTTTTATAATATGGCAATCTAGCAGAAGCCAGTCAGTGGAATATTGTAAATCTAAGTATGGAGCACAAGCAACAATTAAGCAAATCCCCCTAATCTCAATATTAATTCAAGACCATTGTTCCATTATGCAGCTTTAAAAAGGAACATGGCAGTATTTAATATTTCAGGTCAACCATCTTTTTGATGTTAGATATTGTGGTGTTGGGGGATAGAGACCACACGGAACAAGGAAAGATGTTGTAGGTTACAGCATGGAGCATGACTACTAGGTAGGAGAAATAATCACAAAATTGTATCTATTGACATTTAGCTTCCATGTACATACAGCCATTTTAAAAGGGACAGCAAGAACAAGATTATTTAAAAGACACAGTATCTTCTTGCAGTCATTTTTCAAATCACTGAAATGTTTCGTAAGAAAATGTTCCTGCACACAATCCAAGCTACTCTTGGATCTATCAGGAGTAAGTCTTATTCCAACTACAGTTTTCTCCAACAATGCTGTACAAATTAAAGTAGTTTTTGTAGATGACAGCACAATTCTAAGCTTGCACAAGAACACAAAAGAGCAAAATGTCAGAGTTTTCTAATTACATGGCAATCTTTGTGTCAACCTGGTTCATCAAATGATTTTATAAATCTCTGAATTAAAAAAAAAGTTCTAGAAAGAAGATAAAAGATTTTGTAAAGCCATGATGTACATCTCCTGAACTGAAGTTCTTGATAAATACGTTGTTACGGCATTGGTATTAAAATGTGGGATATGTGTGGAATCTGAATACCATTCAAGAAGCTGCCAACAATCAACCTCTGTTTGGATGCAATTACAGTGGTGATGAGGATCTCCTAACTGGAATGTGCACCATGATAGTGGATGCTAATAGGAGCAGCGTTGGAGGATTATAATACTATCATCTCTCACTCTTGGATCGTCTGAAGCAGATCCCATGCAAGCACTCAAATATCTCTCCGTGTCACAGCAGCTCTGTTTCCCCTCAGGTCTGGGATGAGTCACTAGCAGTTTGCTACACCAAATTGCTTCCGATTCAAATGTACCTTTCATTTATTTAAAAAGTGTTGCGGTAACAGCCCTTCAAAATACCCACTTGAGAAATAATGTTTCATTGTTCACCTTTATGTAACTGTGGTTCTCCCAGGCCTACGCTGCTCTTTTTTTTCATTTGTTTGTCACCAATTTATGCCTTCCCGAAAGCAGCTGTTGCCACAGCAGAACCTCAGAGACACCTGCCTGCTGCTGCGGTCACCTCCCCTGGGGAGCCTGGGGTGGCAGGCAATGTCCAGCCAAGGGGTTCTCACCACACACCTCTGTTAAAATAAAGTTGGGGTAATGGTGGGTATTTTCATCCTTCACCCATCTACCTCCCCTGATTGATTTAGAAGTGTGTCCAAAGTCAGAAAATACAACCACTGTTTATTTCTCGCTCTTACAGGAATGATGACTAATTTTGAGAAGAGAAATGCAGAAGTAACCAGGATTCTTTTAAAGTCACAGTAAGTTGGCTGTTTATACTGGTGACTCCTATTTTCAGCATTCCTATAAGCATAATTGCTAAATGAAGTTTTTCTCATATACTTTATGGCATGCATTGTAAACTGTTCTGGTTTCAGCTGGGATAGAGTTCATTTTCTTTCTATTAGTTGGTACAGTGCTGTGTTTTGGATGCAGTATGAGAACAGTCTTGATAACACATTGGTGTTTTAATTGTTGCTAAGCAGTGTTTACCCTAAGTCAAGGGCTTTTCAGGTTCCCATCCTCTGCCACTGAGCACATACACAAGAAGCTGGGAAGGATCACAGCTGGGACAGCTGACCTGAACTGGCCAAAGGGATATTCCATACTTTAAAACATCATACTCAGCATATAAACTGGGGGAGCTGGTCAGGAGCCACCAGTCCCTGCTCAGGGATGGGCTGGGCATCAGGGCATGGGGAGCAATTGTATTGTCACTTCTTTCTCTTGGGTTTTACTCCTTTCATTTTCTCCTTTTCATTATTATTCTTCTTATTAGAGTTTACTTTATTTCAATTCCTAAACTTTTCTTACCTCAACCCATGGGTTTTACCTTTCTCCAATTCTCACCAGGGCAGGGGGAGTGGGCGAGGGGCTGGTTGCCAGCTGGGGTTAAACCATAACATGAACCTGCACAGTTAAACTTGTACCACATTTTCAGATCTGGTTTATGGGAAGGATGCCCCAAGTCACACAAGCCAGAGCAATTTATGGGATAAACCATGGGCAGTAGAACTTCTATCAGCTACCAAAAGGACCAGTGGTTGAGTGAGACAAAAAGTAAACAAAACATCAAACAAACACCAAAGAAAAAGACATTTTGGATGTTTCACATAAAAGAAAATTTGAAAGCATTAACATGCCCTACCATGGTGGACAGGTAGAGCCAAACTATACCTGTATAACTGCTAGAATTGTGGGATTATGGAAACTAGACATTGGGATTACTAATTTAATTTACATTGGATTATATTAAGTTTTGTTTTATAGCGTGTCCAGGAAAGTTGAGAGGAGAGACCACCATGACTTCCTGTAGTGTCTGGAAGGAGAGAGGAAAACATGCAGAACTCACACTCCTTTACTTCATAACTAAAATAATAATTATTATTTTAAGATTTTCTTTTGTAAAGAAAAGAAACCACCCAACAAAAACCCCCAAATATATAGGGGGGGAAGGGGATAAATGTACCATGGAAGTAAGCAAATCGGATACTAACAGAAAAATTTTTCAGAGAATAATTGTCAGTATCTTCTGAACACATAAATTGTGGAATTTGTCTTACATTTTAACCAGATGCTTTTCTTTTTGAAGTGTAGCAGCACATCTCACAGCTTTAATTCAGAGGAAGTGACAGGCCTCCTGCAGCAGGGTGGGTGCCTTTTTCCCTGACCCTGGAAGTGAAGCAAGTCAATATTAAGCCTTTAGCATCACTGGTGTCACCAAGGGGGAATATGCAAAGGTTCAGTTCTCTCTTGGGAGTGGAATGCAGTGCAGCATTCCCCTTTCAAAACAGCAAGGGGAGGCATTTCAGTGAATTGCTGAGGTCACCCACATCAAGCAGCTGTTTATTCTGATGGAGTGGTTCAGTGAAAATGTTCTACTGTCATTGCTGTAACGAGCCAAGGAAATAAATCTGTGGTTGGAAAAGTCTGGATCCAGTATCTGAGCTTTGTACAGTATCAACAACTTGTGAAACAAAATCTGGACCACCCCATGAATGGGCTGAGGTTACAGACCAGAAATAGAGACTAGATGATCTTTAAGGTTCCTTCCAATCCAAACCATTCTGTTCTTCTGTAAATCTGAAAGGATGCACTCTCCTTAGGTTTTAAATTGGTGCTTCCCACCATGGTAGACCCATTGTCACTGTGCACAATGACAGACAACAAACACAATGACAGCCGGCAGAATCTGAAGCCTTGCCAGAACAAGCCATTTGGGCTAATCAGTTTAAACAACAACAAAGCCATTAAAAACCACCTACCAGCACCAGGGTTATTTATTTGGTATCTCAAATCTACATATCAAACAGCTAGCAACTTAGAGGTTAAACTGAAGAGCCAGAACAGGAAATCTGCTACCATGTGGTATCTCAACAGTCACATGGTATAAGGAGCAAAGACCTGTGAATTGACAGCACTTTAGTTTAGTTTAGACTGAAACTTCCTTCATTTAAAAATCAGATTTTTTTTTTAATTTAAAAAAAGGCAGCACATCCTTTAGATTTGTTTCTAGACAAACGGAAAGCCACCAGCTCAGCCACTAAACCTCATTAAATGGGAGGGGGGGAGACTAAGAATGTGGTAAAGAGAACGTGAACACAAGAGACGCTAAGAGGGGAGACAAGAAAGAAACAGCAATTCCTCTGCAAAACAATACAACGGGATAATCTGTGCTTGTGCCCTGTAAAAATAAACAGAAGCAGCACAAGATTTATTTGTCAAGACAGACACAGGATGTGAAAACATAGTCAAATTGCTAGCAATAAATATAAAATCTGCAGAAGTACATAGTTATGAGAATCAACATGATTAAGGTAGAATTATACTGCAAAAAGAAAAAAAAAAGCTAGCAACAAAAAGAAATCCTTATTATCAATATGTTTACAGCTTAAGAGCAATAAAAACCTTCTGGCCCTAGTGAACACAGAGAAAAGCTGATGAGATATGACACCCAGAAGACTCTCATGTCTAGGACATCAGTCTTCACCAAGGGGTTCAAAAGCAAGCTGTGATTGGCATAAATAACAGTAATGACAAGCAAGATTTCAGGAGGAACGGGAGAGAGACAGAGAATGTGAATGGAAATGTGTGCACATGAGCATAATGGAAAAATACCTAAGTACACAATCCAAAGCAACAAAAAACAACAGGCAAGATTATTAAAGACCCAGTGAGTCACTTTAACTTCAAATTCCTGGGGAAAACAATCCACAACAGATCAATTAGCAGCACCTGGAAGATAATCCTAAGTAATAGCCAAAAGAGATTTGTTAAATCACATTGCTAACTTCCTCTGACAGCCTTCCAGAGAGGTAGAAGAAAAATCACAGATGTCACACCTTCCCTTCAGAAAAGCTTTGAAACTGCCTTGAGATATTTTAACAACCAGGCTACAGATGCAGGAAGAACATATACTAGTTCTGGATGTGAGAAACAAAGGTTAGATATATCATCATCATGACAGAGTAGTGATCTGGAAGGATGGAGTGAAATGTAGCAGGTTATGTACAAGATATTGGCCACAGGCAGGAAACGTCTAATATGGAAATCCAGGATGGGAAACAAGGCCTCAGACTACAGCAGGTCACAAGAGACAAATGTCATGCTGTTCTAAGACATGTTGCTATGACATATAAAATAAGAGTGGAAAGCCTGAGCATAATGTGCTAAACTCAGAAAAATCCTTCTACTTTACTCTGTTTGTCTGAATACCTAGGAAAGACATGGTCCTACCTGAGCGGGTCCAGGGAACAGAAATAAGAATGAAACTAGTTGAGAAAATGTGATTTATAGGGAAGTGGGATGGACATGCTAGGGTGGGGTGGGGTGGGGGGAACCCACTTTAAGGACGGCTGTTACCTTGGAAGACTACTTCAAAGAGAAAGGAATTGTCTCTTCAGGACAAGTCCTAATGAGCTTAAAATGAGCACAGAAAAGGTTCAGGTTAATAAACACTGGAGGAGGGGAGACAAGAACATGAAAAAAATATTGCAAGGATAGTGAAGCAATGGAAGAGATTTCACCAGGAAAGAGCTTTAAAAACAGCTGAAGCAAACACTTCTTCATAAAACACAGATTGCATCTTTGGGGCAGAGACCACTGAGACTCAAACCTTATGGCTGGGAGCAATGGTTGAGGAATGCAATGGTGGCAAACCAGAAGTGAGGGGAAGGACAAGTGGTTTAGAAACATAGAGAGAAGTGCTGAGAGAAGTCAGGTGACAGGCAGGAAACTGGGAAAAACAAAGATGAAAAATGAGACTGCCATTTGCAGGGAGAGTCATTTCAGAGGTGTGTTACACTTTCATGAACTTACAATGCTGCACCTGAAGTCAAGAGAAAAGGCAGGCTCCAGGTGCTTGGGTCTACTCTTGCTGCAGTTTTTGTTTCAATGTCTACCTTAGCAAGTAATGCAGTGCAAGAAAAGCATCTCCACAGAGAGGAAAGCAGTTGATGCTGAAGATGCAGCACCCACATGACCCACGTTGGCATGGCAGGGTGGATGTTTTGCTTCAACCCAGCTTTAGCCTGGTCCTGTGGGCAGGACACCCGTGCCTGGTTCAGCAGGTGCTAAAAGCACTCCTGAAGAACATCTTCCAGTCCTACTTCATCTGAAAGGAATCCAGTTCACGTTCCCCAAGATGCCCCAGCAAAGTGAACCACAAGGGACGTACTCCAAAAGCAGGCTCCTGAACTGAACTAATACTGTAACAGGGACTCAACTTAAGCCAAACCAGAGGAATCCAGGGACCAACCATGGCATCCATGGGGAAGAGACCAAAGCAGGACACAGCCATAGCAGACCAGAACAACACTGCTTTCCTCCACTGTTAGATTGATCTAAATGCTTTGCACAACAAGCATGACTGGAGTGACAGTGTTCAGCGTCTAGACACCAGGCACTGACTGATTTGAGACAACACATTGACCATTTTAACTGACATCTGATGTGACATATGGACATCTTTGGTAGATCTGTAAATACACTGGAACAACTACCACAATATTTCAGCTTAGCAACTGCATTTGCTTTAAAATATTATTATTGCTAATAATCTGCCTTATTTTTCTTTCTTTCTTTTTTTTAAATGAGGACCTATGTTTAGGGACTTTATGACTCATAAATTAAAACAGCAAAACCAAAACAAAGGGCCAAGCACCCAAGTCATCAATGTTTTCCAGCTGCCGAGTCACAGAGCAGTAACTAAGACAAAGAATGTTCCAGTTTCTCCTTGCCAGTTCCTAATATCAACATATTTTCATTTCATGAACTTTCTTTTCCTAAAGAAGTGTCAAATTGTGCACATGTCTGTGTGTGTCCCTGTTTAGATTCTGAGCTGCAAGGCTGTCCTCTGTTCCTTATGCTCCGTAGCTTCTGAAATATTCAGCCCCTTCAGATTCCTTGTCAAGGACTGTTTTGTTTCTTACTCTGTGCACATCACACATCCGTCATGGTTCCCTGAATAATTATCCAGGATTTGACTGGGTGGTTGATGATAAAATTTCTTTCAGGTCATTTCAAGTGATGCTTCTATGTAAAACACTATTTTTGCACACATTGACAAGTTTGCAGTTTAATTTCTGAGTAAAACCCTGTAAATGTTATGAGATTCCTCCTTCTACCTCTATTTCAGTTCTTTATAAATAAACACACATTGTATGTGTAAAACCCCACAAACAATCTCAACTAATATCAACAAATACAATTGAAGCATTTGCACAGAAAATCAAGATACCATTTAATACATGAGAGAAGCTACAGAAATCTGGTTTTATTCCCAGATAATTAAACAGGGGGATAAATGGCTGAGGGCATAAAACATAAGAATATCTTAAGTGAGGATCTGAGCCAGCTCGTGTTGCAGAGCTGTGTTTTCGAGACAGGCATTATTTACACATTCTGGTGAAGTACTCCACAGATTTAACATTTTAAGGCAGTTTATGAATTTCTAATGTCAATTCACATAAAATGTGCTTAAACACCCACATGCTATGACCAAAACTAAATGAGTCATAAATCTGACCTGGTGAGGTTAAGTCAAGCTTCTAGTTTAAATTTACATTGCCTTGGATGTGTCAATTAACATCCAAGCAGCAAAATTTACTTTTAATTGGCTTGGACCGTAGATGAACTCTTTCCTTTTTAGTCTGCCTTCTGATTTTAATTGGGTAGAAAGCTACTGTAAATATTTTCTTCTTTCTCATCCCTTCTTCCCAAGGTTTTTTATAAACAAGTGAGGTATTGTTTGGCTGCTATGCTCTAGACCCCACACACCCCAAAGCAAAACAGAGAAAAAGTGTGTGTTCAGATTGCTACGGGGCAGGATTTTATACATTTTTTGATCACACACCAGCAAACAACTTGCCTTCCTCCAAATAAACTGATCAATGCAACTTATAGTGTCTTTTTAGCTTTGCTTCTCATCATCTGTAAGGAGAGAAGAGTAGGCTTGGAAACTTCAGCAAAGGAACCTAAACAGATTTGCTCAGCAGTCTCCAAGTCTCTGGTCAACAGCTCTGTGCTGTTCAAAGCCCAAGTACAAGTGCATCACTGTTCTCTCATTTAAATGTAGAATAATTCTAGGATTCATGGCAATGCCAGCTTAAACTTAGCTCTAAAGAAACCCTTTGTTTTCAAATAAATCAGTGCCTGGTTTTAGATAATTCTATAAAGAATCCTATTCATCCGCCACATAACCTATTAGTTAACATGAAAAGAGCACCAAAGAGGCAGCCAACCTCCAAAAAATTCTGAAGAAAAGTGAAGTTAAACCAATCTATCTGGCATATGCCTTTAGAATTACATATAATGTGTGTGGGCACATACACAAGATGTAAAACCTCATTGCAAGCAGCACAGTTCATTCTTGACACAAACACTTTACACCAAGACAGTTGAAAGTTTTGTAGCACACTGGCCACATTCTCTCACTGGAGCACAGTAATTGTTTGGTTTTCTGTCACTGCTGCAAGTGTCACATTATTTTCAAGGGACACAACTAAGGGGTTCCCTGACAGAGAAACCCCATCTGTTTTCTGTCAGGGCTCTGAAAACCAAAGGATGGCAGGAAAGAGTTGTTAGTTCCAAAAATTCCAAAGACAACAGTTATTCTCTTACCAAAGGCTGATTTGAGAGGGTGAAATTTAGATGTTAAAATGCTGCTTAACCATTTCCACGCTGGTCTGAAAAATCCGTGACCCCTTTTAAAGAGCAATTGATGAAAACAACTTAGTTATTTACATGATATTTACCATGACTACTGGGAGATTAAATTAACAGCATTACATTTATTGCTT
The DNA here is from genome assembly GCA_013400955.1 of Drymodes brunneopygia. NCBI lineage: Eukaryota > Metazoa > Chordata > Aves > Passeriformes > Petroicidae > Drymodes > Drymodes brunneopygia. The sequence goes on from VZTZ01019068.1 coordinate 370,885, forward strand.
AAATGAAACAGAAGGGCCTAGTATTTGAAAAAAAGAAAAATAAATCAGGAGGTTAACCGGATAATTGGATTCTAGGCAGTCAGCATCCACTATGACTCCAAATAACCCTCTTCTGTTTCACTTCTTACCTCTCATAAAACATTGCTATACACTCCTTAATGTTACATGCTCTTTTTATTTACCTTTTAATGAAAACATAGCTTCTTTCTTTCCCACCCCTCACTTTAATATATTCAAGATGTGCCACTACTACTGCATCAAGGAAGCAGAAGTCTCCTAGTTCTTTGATGCACTTGTCTTCAAGGCATTTGACAGTCTGAGTACTTTTGCCAGGTAGTTTTTATTTCTGAATTGTCCTAAGTTTTCTCTCTTTTGTAGTTTTTGGCAGCATTCCAAACTCGTAGACTTAATGCATCTTGCTTTTGCAAGGTATGGTTAAGTCCAATCCAAAGGGAGTACAAGAGTTATTTTCTTCTTTAATTACTTCCTGTCCCTCTTCTACCCTCTTTCCAGCATTAAAGCAAAACACATACCATAAACTGGAAATTCCACCCTGGCTGAGTAAAAGCATTCATTTTCTGAATGCTCAGTCCTTACTTATTTACTAAACTTAGTATAAAACGTATTTTAGGGTTTGATAGTGATCCCAGTTCATAAACACCTAACACTAGGATTTACAAACAAACAAACAAACAGAAAGTCTAAACCTAAACTGTTATAATATAAACACACAGTAGTTCAGAGCCATGCAGACCAAGTACACTCACACATGCATCCAACATTCCTCCACTTAAGCAGGAACTACACAGGATATGGAAGAGGCCAAAACACAGACAGTCATGGGCTGCAGCACATTCTCTAGGTGAGTTGGAGGCAACTGGACTTAACTTAGTTAGCCTTGAGAAGAGGCTTGAGGAGCACCTAACAGCAGCCTCCCAGTGTCTCCAAGAAGGTCACCAAGACAGACTTGCTGGTGCACTGCAGGGCCCTGCATGAGAAGGAAAATCCCCACAGGAATAACTGACCACTAGGACAGGGTGCCCAGAGGGCTGTGGAGCCTCTGTCTTTGGAGGTTTTCAAAACCCAGGCAAATCAAGCCCTAAGCAGCCCTGTCTGAACAGTCAGGGCAAGGAGTTAACTCACCAGCTTCCAAGGTTCCTTCTAACCAGAATAACAGCATGATTTAAGATGTTTAGCCACAAGCAGCACTTACCCCTTCGGCTTATCTTCCAAGCTGAATCCAGAAATGTCATTGTAATGCAATATTATATACAATACCATGGAACAATAATTTTCACAAGTGCCTATTTTCTCATTAAAATACCAATTTGAGCACAGATTAATGATGCAAAGCTCTGAAATAGCTATCAAGGTAGTTCCTGAAAAATAGAACTGTGTTTCCAACTCATGCCTTGTTTTAACAGCAAGGTTACAAGGTTTCAATTATTAGCACACAGTTTGTATATCAGATATTAGATATCAGATTTTGCATCCTATGTTATATTGATACATAGTTGAGATTTACTTCAGTTGCATGGCTCTTCAATAAACACTCAAATACGGGGTATAAGCAATGTGGGGCACAGCAAATCTATTCTGATGCGCCTGCTGCATTAGCAGCATTGAGTCCAGGATCAGAGGCAAAGCTTTCCTTGGTCCAATGTCTGTTCCAAAACATTTTGCAATTACCAATAGAGTGAAGATGTTTTAAATAGTTCTGTTTCCTCTGTTATTTCACAACAGTGAGCAAGAGATGGAGAAGCACCATTGAAGGAAAACTAATGCCAAGGGCTGGAAGAGCCAGCAACAGCAAAGCAGCATGCTGGTGCCTCTGATGAGAAGCAGGACTGAAACATGTCAGTCCTGCTTCTCATCAGAGGCAAAGGATCAGCAGTTGGTACCCCTTTGGTTTACTCCAAGAGAAACATAACAGTCTGTAAAGCTATGCAACTTCTGCACTGGCAGTATTTTGCAATAGTATTTGGCAAGGCAGTCAGCACTAGCAGCTTGCCAGTTGCCCTCACAGTTTCACACAAGATTGCCAAGAAGATGTGACATCTCTTTGAATAAAGGAGCTGTGAAATAAATTTAGACATCAGTCTTGCTTACCCACACTCCCCCAACCCCCAGGTGCTTTCCTGCCCTAAACCACAGAAAGACTGTAGTTGCAAAGCAAAGCATTTCAAATATGAGGGGATGAGGAAGTTCCCTTTCCTCCTCAGATGATGTTCACAGGGTGTCTGAGAAACTGGAGTGAAAAGTCACGTGAAGATACAACCTTCCTTCCTCCTTTGATACAGAGTAGGGAGAAAGAATCCTAGCACAGAACTGGGTGAGGGAATGGAGTTACAAGTCAGGACACAAACACACAAATCTGTGGCACAGAACACATAAAACACCGCCTAAAAACCTGAATAATATAAAACTGGCAGGGTGACACCTATTGCCACACAGGTACACTGTGCAAAAGCGGTGTCCCAGGATGGAGCCACCTGCACTGGAAGTGAGGCTTTCTAGAAGGAAACACTGGACACTTTCCTCACTTCAGCCTGCAGGCTTGAACTTCTAAGATGGGACTACAAACAGCTATCACCACCCACTCTAGATCTCTGAGCCTGTTCTTCTTCTGGGCCCAGTCCTCTCCTAGAGAAATTAGTCAAGTGTTGATCCTCTCTTGAAACACAGAGGATGTCATGGAAATGCTCACCTCTGATAATCATCAGCAGCAAGCAACCACTAGATCTCAGCCCTCCTCCCAGTAGGAAGCAAACTGCTGTGACAGAGTCAAGGTTCTGGTGCTCCCTCATGCCAGCCTTGGGCAACCTTGCTGCACCTTCCCCGAGATGGCCCAGGCTGAACACAGGGAGCGCAGTGTGCCCTCCTGCTCGCCTCCTGCAGCCTGTTCAACAGCCACACAGCTGACAGAAGGTGCGGGCTTGAACCCCTCGGGCACAGGCAGCAGGAGCCCAGGTTTCACCTACCAGAACACAGTCTACTGTTCAGACAAATCCCGCCACCAGCAGCTCCCAGGGAAAGGTGTGCGCTGGCTCCTCTTCCGGCAGCGTTCCCAAAAGGAAATACACGACTGCATTTCGAGACACAACCAGTGCCATCGGCGCGGGTGTTTACAGGGTGCTTGCCAGGTGCCCTACTTTCTTCATCTCCTAAGGGCTTTGATGCTCAACTACAGCAGCTCCAGATAAGGCGCTTAAGAACTTTCTGCTCAAAGAGGCTGATCCAATATGTTTAAGACACTTTCAGAGTCAGGCAGACACATTGTTAGGTGGTTTGGAAGACTTGGGGTAATAAATTCTGTTTGAGAATTAGGAATGCAAGCAGGAACCTAATTAACATATTTTAAAATGTTATTACAGCACGTGGAAGCCCTTCAGTTCTACTTCGGAAAGTGTGTTTGCTTTGTAGGACATTTTAGCATATGGATACTACTTAAACTAGAACAAAATAAATCCTTCAATACAAGCACTCATAGAACTAACTTCAAATAAAAACAACATATTGCTTTACTACAGCTCAGTCTATATAAGTACATACATTATTTACAGTAGTTTCTAGTTCTGTGGTCTATAGAAAAAAAATCATAGCAGAATAAGTCTTCAGTGAGTTAGGGATGTCCAAAACTGAAGTCACAAAATCAACCAATAGTGACTTTCCTTTTGGGAAGCGCATATTCATTCAAAATAACATTCTTCTAAATGACAACTTAGACAGCCAAAAAAGCATAATTTGGAACTGCAAATATGTGTAATCTGAGCTCTATTTCCATGCAGAAATGCAGGACATTTGTGTACAAAATGGCTTGTAGCCATGGGACAAAAAAGCCCTCATTACTTGCATGCAAATTATAAAACTGAAACCATCTGGAAAACGATCTGGGATATAGGGAGGATAACCCAGGAGAGAACTGATGTGTGGATGTGGCTGAAGGATCACAGCTTATTAGAAGCTTATCCTGTATGGATGGGATGGAAAATAAGATTTGACATACCCTCTTATACAGTGATGATTAACATGAACCTGCAATTAGCATGCATAGCATTTTAGATTGACAGATGATTTCCATCATAAACCCTAGATCCCAAGAGAAACAAGAGATTCTTTGCATCTAGTTTTATTTGCTAACACCTGGGTCATTTTATTTAATATAGTTTATTTTTGGCCCTCAGCATACCCTACTGAAATATTTTGCTGCTGGGTCAAGTCAGCTTTGGAGGCTTGCAGCTATTCCAGCTAGCTAGGCTGAAGCAATTCTGCATATTAAAAACCACTATTTTAAACACATGCCATTACAGTCAAATTATCCACCTACTTGTAGATTGACTTTAAACAAGTCAAAAAATGAACAGAGTAGTGATTTTGAAGTGCTCACATCTTAAAACTTGAACTATTAGCTCCCTGCAATACATTATAAGCAGAGTGGACTCAGAGCCACCCAACTACTGTTCCCCCACTTCTGTTCCATGAGACTTGGACATCCAGCTTTGTCAGGCTTCTTAGAAAGATACCTGTCCTTAGAGACTGAGAATGCACACAGTGATAATAAAGAGCAACAACTCCTACGGGTTGTGGATTATCAGGATGAAGATCCCCTCAGAACAATACAACCAATGAATTACAATTTTGCAGCACTCTGGATGCAGCCCATGTATTCACCAGTCCACGTAACTTTCTTTTCCCTCAGGAAATGTTTAATCCTCTTTGAAGATTACAATAGATACTGAATTTATTAGATTAACATGAAAGAAATTAAATGCAAGGGCTGTCAACATCTATTTTGAGTGTCCAGTATAAATGTCAATGCTATTTCAATGCTTAGAGCATGCAATAAAGAGGCTGTAGCACTTACTGGAGAGAAATACAGAGATCACTAACTGCTTTTTGCTGCCAACTAGTGCATATTTCTGCTCTTCATACAAGCTCAAAAATTAAGGGAAAGAGCCTGAAAGAATCCAGATTAAAAAGAAGCTTTGCAGGAGCATGTAAGTCTCAGCAAGCGGAAGCCAAGGCACGCTGACCAGTGCTCACAGAAGCACTGAGGCAGACATCCTGCAAGTAACAAAGTCATGCCGGTGAATGTTATGGGATACTCTTTGAAGCTCGACCAGTTCTCTCCTTAATTCAAATCTTTCAAGTCTGCGTCAGAATTTTACCTTCCCATAAAAGATCCGTGCAGGAAGCACTGATACTTTGCAACTTCTTCTGCACAGGAGGAGGAAGCATTATTTTAATTCTCTCCCTGCCTCCAATCTTCTCTTACGCTGAAGGTGTTTAAATGGGTAAAGAGACAATTCCAGCCCATGCCTCTCCGGCACGGAGACCATCAGAAAGAGGGACTGCAGATCCAAACCGCGTTCACTGCTTTTCCTCTGCAAGGCACAAAGCAAAGCAAACCAGGGTCTCCTCATCCTGCTGGGGCAGAGGTAAAGGACTCTCTGGAAAAGGGCTCTTTGACCTGCTCTAAATGTAAATGCTCAGCCATTCTTCACCTCTTAAATGTCTGATTCCAGCATAGCTTTCCTGTCTTTGTGGAATTAAGTAGTGGAACTGAAATGGAGTTTGGTGGTGTCCGCAGTTGCAACCCAGAAATCAAACCCTCCCACACCGAGCCAGCCATGCAAAATAAAGCACAGTATGTAAAACTACACAGACAGACGCGCAGTAAAAACATTACGGCAAGAGCACTAGCAAAAGCTAGTTACACTGCTGGAAGGGT
>VZTZ01019068.1:377062-419234 GCA_013400955.1 Drymodes brunneopygia
GCGCCCCTCGAGCGACGGAGCCGGGGTCAGGCGGGGACGCGCAGCCGGCCCCGCTCCCGGCCGGGGCCCCGCGGCCGCAGCTGCCCGAGGCACCGCAGAGCCTGCGGCTGCCGACTAGCGCGGGGTGTGCGATCCAGGCACGGATTACCGCGATCCTCCCGCTAAACCGGCGGATAATCCAGGGCGACGCCGTCCTCCCCGCATGCAGCACCCAGGGGCGCGGAGGCTGCGCCTCGGGAGCCGGCTCCGAGAGCTGGCGGTGCTGCCGTGCCGCTGGCAGGGACCCTGCCCCATCGGGACACACACGGAGCCTGCCCAGGGCCGGGCCGCTCCGTCCGCTGCAGAGCTGGCACACCCTGGCGCAGAAGGAACGATGGTTTCTCCACCTCGGCAGCAAAAGCAGATCAATCAGGCTGGATGGAGGAGAGGGACATTGGAAACATCAGCTAGGGTACAGAAGTATCCTCCCCCACTCTGTCCCGTAGGCATTATTTTGCCTTCTTTCTCAATAATCACCTTCAGTGCTTATTTCTCACAGCAGGATGTGGTAAAAATAGTTATCAGTTTGTCTCCAGCAACATTTGTTATCACTCTTTTGGCTGCTTTTCGATGCTTCCTGGCACACTTTGTTCTCCACAAACTACCACAGGATGCAGAACAGCAAAACTCACCTCACCCTTAATTTGTGCAATCCTGCCTCAAAACACTTCTGTCTATCATATTCATGGTTCTGGGCATGGCCAACTGAGGTCCCCATGTGGCACACCTTAGGAGATGGTGCGAGGTTGGACACTTCCAAAACAATGAGAATTTCCAGGAAGCCCTCCGTGAGAGGATATGAGATGAGGGAGGTTGTTCCAAGCACAGTCAGGGCACAGGTGAATTTTTTTGAGTGGTAATAAGAGCAAGGGAAGAGACTCTTGAGAACAACAACAGCTCTTGCATCCTGAGATGCTGGAAAGAAAACAGAGACTATATTGTGGGCAAAAGTGAATCCCAGAGAATGAGCTCAATATGATGGTCTGCTATAGTTAATCTGTTGTCATAGTACATCTTAAAAAAATGATCCCTAAATTACAATCTCCCTTCAATACAGTTTGGATAGTTCCTTCCTTCCCAGCTTTCAATTAAGCAAAGGAGTGAGATGAAAAAGTACAGCTATAAGCCACATCTCTGAGGAGAGGTAGGTATAAGCAATTCTTGCTAAGATGAGATACAAATTTCTAAATTGGAGAGATACAAATTTTGTGTATGGACTGTCTATTGGATGATAAACTGGTTGGATGACTGCATCCAAAAGGTAGTGGTCAATGGCTCAATGTCCAGGTGAAGATCAGGGACAAATGATGTTCCTTAGGGATCCATACTGGGACCAATGCTCTTCAATATCTTAACCAATGACATGGACAAAGGGATCGAGTGCATTCTCAGCGAATTTGCAGATGACATCAAGCCAAGTGGTGCTGTTGACAGGCCTGAAGGACAGGATGCCATCCAGAGGGACCTGGACATGCTCCAGAAGTGGGCCCATGGGAACCTCATGAGATTCAACAAGGCCAAGTGCGAGACACTATACCTGGGGAAACCCCTGATATCAGTACAAGTTGAGGGATGGATGGAGAGCAGACCTGTGGAGAAGGACTTGGGGTGGATGAAAAGCTGGATGTGACCTGGCAATATGTGCTTGTGGTTCAGAAGGCCAACTGTGTCTTGGGTTGCATCAAAAGCAGTGTGGCCAGCAGGTCGAGGGAGGGGATTCTGCCCCCTTCTTTGCTGTGATGAGACCCCACCTGGAGTGCTGTGTCCAACTCTGGGGTCCCCAACACAGGAAAGACACGGACCTGTCGCAACAAGTCTTTGTCCAGACAAAGGACGTCCTTAAGGATGCTCAGAGGGCTGGAGCACCTCTGCTGTGAAGACAGGCTGAGAGTTGGGGTTGTTCCACCTGGACAAGAGAAGGCTCTGGGGAGACCTTATAGCACCTTCCAGTACCTGAAGAGGACTTACAAGGGAGCTGAAGAGGGACTTTTTACAATGACATTAAGTGATAGGACAGGGGATAATGGCTTTAAACTGACAGTGGGTAGGTTTAGATTAGATTTAAGGAAGAGAAATTTTACAATATGGGTGGTGAAACACTGGAACAGGCTGCCTGTGAGTGGTAGATTCCCCATCCATAAAAACATTCAAGTTCAGGTTGGATAGGGTTTTAATCAATCTGATTGAGCTGAAGATGTCCCTGCTCATTGCAGGCAGGTGGACTGGATGGCCTTTAGAGGTTCCTTCCAATCTGAACTGTTCTATGATTTTGTGTTCTGTGATCAACATAACCTTATGTTTCTCATAAGGCTTGCATACATTTAATATTATGTACACGTGGGTGTCCTTGATCCATCTTGCATGTGTAATTATTTAGAATAAAGTCACACAGAAAACTATTTTCAGGACAAGTTCCAAAAGGCAAATCTCCAGACAAAAAAGTTATGCAGTTTGACCCATTCAAGAGACCCACCCTGTTATGCAGAAGTAATGCTAAAAAGTGATGAGTGACTCTTGCTATGTTATTACTTGGGAGAAAGGATTTGATTAACATAACTGAACATTTCCTGTAAGGCCTAGATTTTCAGGAATCATTTTGTCAGTATTAGAACCCTATTTCTGCATTGGATTAAATTAGTAGAGACAGGACTGAATAATAGATGTAACCATTCCCTCCTTTCCCTTCTCTCCCAAAGAACCTGAATGAGGAAAAAGTCTTGAAAGGTCTTCTCCCATATCAGGACAAAACTAAGAACAAAAAAATAAAATGTTCTTTCCCCTCCCTAAGAAGGAAATATCAGTTCAACCCCGAAGTAGCCTATAACCTGATGTATCATCTCAACATACTTGAGCCTCTTGAACCCTGGATAAAGTGCCTACAGAATTCCTACTTCCAAAGCTCTAACCAGGTATACTTGTATTGTTTATTCCTTATCAGAAATTAAACACTGTAAAAAGCATCCCTCTTAAGTGAAATCCACCTCAGTTAACTAACAATAACAAGAAACTCTTTCTAGAGTTTTCCTGCCCCTTAAAAGAACACAGAGATGGCACAAAGTAACACGAAATGTCAGCTGTAAATATCATATTTTATAAGTTGAGAGGGCTGAAACACTGGAAATCTCTTGTAGCCCTTTTTGTGTGCCTGTGTGTGTAAAAACACTACAAATCCTTCTTTGATCTGATATAATTCTTTTTTTTTCTGCTTCCCATACACTTTGGCACAAACTAGGCAGCTTGAGGAAGACATGGTCCTCTTGTAGGTGATGGGTTGCCATGCTGACAGCCTGGGGAAAAGTTTCCAGTCTAGACCACAATGTGCAGATGCAGCCCTGGCCCCGCCATGACTTTGCTGTGGTGGTGGAGCTCCTGAGCAAATGCAAATTCATGCTCTTTCCAAGTTTATTTCTCTCCATCAGAGACTCTTCTGTTGCTAGTCAGGCTATTGCACTCCTGTACAGACACAGCAGAAAACTTAAATGTCAAAGAGAATCTTAACCATCTCCACTTCCATGTAAGCAGAGTTCACTTATGGTAAAAGCCTCTTAAAAAAAAAATGAAACGAAGGAAAAAGTGACTTGCCACTACAGCCAGCCTTTTCTTCCATCCTAGTTTTCCTATAAGAATGGCATTTTCCTCTTGTTCTGGTATTCCACTGTGAGGACACAAGTATACCCTCAACGTCACTAATGCTATGTCTTCCATACTAGGAAGCACTAAACTTCAAAAATCTTTAAAAGGTCAGTCTCAGGCCGACTGCTGAGCAAACAAAGCTAATAGATGTGCCTCGTTTGTTTCCTCATGTCTGCTCCATTGTTTGTTTTCTTCTGTCATGTATATCCTTGCAGACAGGTTGATTTGTTTAACTACACACAGGTCAATGTCTGAACAGCACACCTAAAAGCACCAGCAGCACAGGAAGAGAAAACAGAGAAAAAACAGATGATGATGACATTCTGCTTGTAAAGCATAACAAAACTGCTGTCAATATCAACAGTCTGGTGCACAGACTGAGGTCAGAGTAAACCCTTTGTGCAGTAGCTCAGTAGTTGTGGAGATGATGCATTCTCATCTTACTATGAGAGGCCAAACAAAGAGGAGAAACATCTTTTGTGAGGTCACCATGACTTCTGCCTTCTTGCTATCCTTTCTTTCATTCTCTTTGTTGCTTCACCTATTTGCGTGTCTCTGCCTTTCATCCCTTTGCACTTCTTTCCCCACAGCAACTTTGCCTTCATACATCCTACTTCTGCCTCCTCCCACATGAAAAAGCCGCATAATAGCATGGGCTGAACTTCAGAGGGGAAATTGCAAAGACAAATGGTCGTTAGCTGATGTAGACTTGGAGCAAGCTCTCTAGCACTATAGGCTATGAGCCAAAGTAGGGATGAAAGAAATAGACTAAGGACAAGTGGAATAAAAGAAGTTTAAGAAGTTTTAAAGTAGAGAGCAGAGTTATATAAGGTGACCTTTTACCTAGGCTTTCTGTTCAGCAGACCTGACAGTACATGCTCAGGCTAGTTAGATCCCCCACAACCACATACTAACCAGGAAATAAATCAATGGTTATGTATCATGAGAAAGGCTTGTTGTGACATGGATTCATCTGCCACTGAACCCATGTTCATGAAGAGGCTCCTATCTTCAGGCATGTAAATTCCCATCTTTTCAGAGCAAGTTCCTGAAAGAATGATAAGTTCATCTTCAGGAGGCGAGCTAATAGTTCATATTTCCAATTAGCATAGAGATTAACAAGGTGTTAAGTACTGAATGTGCTTTCCTCCAGTAAGGTGGTATAACACACATTTTATTGAACATTTGAAACATAGACTACAGCAATTCAGATGAAAGCTTAACACAAATGTTAAATAAAAAAAACCAAACTTAAATGCTTTATTGAGTTCCTGGAACTTAGTTACCAAATGACATCTGGGCATCCCTACCTCTTATTGTGCCTTCAAGGAAAAATCATCTTCTCCAAAGCATTTCCATTAGGCTTTTACATCAACACCCATGTCACAACAGGTACAGAGGGGTAGAGGTCACTCTTCTCATAGGCACCTCTTGGAGTTGGTTATATTTCCTACACTGTTGCATGCTTTGAGTTTCATACTTTAGTTTGTACTTGTCAATGTCATGAGTAAATCCTGATCAGATTTTTGCAGAATTGGAGCTCATGGACAGATATTCAGATGAGCATAACCAGAGACATGTTTCCTAATCTTAGTTGTTATTAAATAATGGTCATTTTCTGTTTGATCCTGAGACATGATGAACACTGGTGGAAGATGCTGTGAATTTTGTGGGTGATATTTCAGGACATGCAAGCACTGTTGCTTAGCCCCTAACTAGGAGCAGCTTACAAGTGAGTAAGTACAGTTCTTTCCCTGGAATGGTGAAAGGTACACAATTAAGCATCATATCCTCTGTCTAGGTAGGTAGTAATTACACTTTATTTTCTTTCCCTTCTTCCAAAACCAGAATTTGTTATTCCTCACTCATATCCTCTTACTCAACTCTTGTGATATATTGTGTTGCTATTTAATGCTTTAGTGTGTTCTCTGTAAAGTTCAAAGTTAATTAGACCAGAAGGTTCGCTGCCCTTCAGCTTTTGTTACTGGATGCACCGTAAGACTTATCCCATTCACACCACAAGCCTGTTAAATTTTTGCATACAAAGCAGAGCCCATTTTTTGCATTCAGGATCCCTGCTGCTGTGAGCTATTTATCATATGAAACATCAGTGACATTGAGTACTGCATCTAAGAGTCAACCTCTGCAAGCACACTTAACTAAAATAATGGACAACAGTATATTCTTCAAATCTGTAATAAACTCTTTAAAATTATTTTAAAATTTAAAATAATTTTTAAATTTGAAACTATTTATTTTAAATATATTAAATAACAATTCTCAAACATCCAGCCAAGAATGATAAGCTATTTCTCTACAAGAAGATACAAGAAAAAAGGGCAGTGTGGTATGTATTGCAAGGGTGAAAAATAATTGTTACATCAAGATACATCCAAATAGAAATCCAAAGAATACAGCAAACAAAATATGAGAGGACATATAGTCATCTTACTTAATGCAAACTGTAATAATTAAGCAGATGATAAGTTAGATACCGTAAGCAAAACCCTAAGTCTACTTTTGCTTCTAAATATAATTGTATAAAAGGCGATTTGGATTAAATCTTAGTGGCATAGGGAAAAAATGTGTCATGTGATGGAACAATATAAGTTTCCAAGAAGATGAAATTGAATTAACTTACCAAAGTTTTAGCGCAAGAAAATATTCCACTTAGAAAACAGATTTATTTAATGAAGTGGGTATTTGTTTCTTCTCCTTTTTCCTTTCTGTCCTAGCTGTGGTTGCTGTTTTGGGGAACAAGAGAGCCCCTGCCTCATATGTTTCCCATGAGTTATTGGGAAGTAGCAACAATGACTCAATAGTTTTCACAGATATAAAATCTCAAAACCTACCACAAATTCATGGAGGTGTTCTTATCTGTATTAATATACGAGTTAGGGTCTGAAACCTTTAAAAGAAGAGAATAAGCCCTTTGAGTGGGCAAGATTACAAGACTGTAAGGAAGCTGTAATCCATTTCTAAGTGAAGTGGAGGAGTTACTGAAATTTATATATGTGAATTCTTTTATATATATGTCAACTGGAAGTGTTGTTACTTAATGTTTACTCATCATTAACAGGCACTCTTTCCAGCTCTGCTGATAGCAAGAGTAAAAGTTAAAAATGAAATAATTTTTTTCCTTTAGTTTTGTTGTTCTGCTTTCTCATCTTTACTGTCTTCTGTTCCATGAACTTTTCTGCCCTGTAAGGCAATTCAAATTCAACCAGACTAAGGAAATGGATGACATCTCTACTGTAGGGCAAAATGGGAAAGAACTGAAGTAATTTTTTTTCCTTTTTTTTTTTCTTTTTTTAAATCTTGCAGACTGACATAACCATAGTGGAATTTAGTGGGCATACAGACAGTGTTTTGGGTGCAGTTACATATCCTCTAGTTTCTTCTTGATCTTATTCTGGCAACTGTAGTAGGTTTACCTGCAGAAGGCCTTCTTCGAGGGGTCTGGTGTTGTGCAGCAAGGAAGAGGAATTGTTGGGATTCTGTTTCTGAGAAGCTGGTGTTTCCCACTCTGCCAGAGGCTGCTTAGGTGTCCCCCTGTATCAGAGGTTCCACACACATTTCTGTCTCCCCACACTACAGAGAGCCAGTGAAGTGCTTTGGAAGAGCTGAGATGGGAATAATACTCTTGGGAGGGGCAACAGCTTCATTCAAACATTCTTTGATCCGTAGGTTACTGTAACACTAGCTAAACCTTTCAGCTCTGCTGACCCACATATAAGTAGGCAATCTCTCAGTCTTCTTCTCTCAAACTCTCTATGTATTTTTCAACATAGCATATTTTTGTTTGTCTTTGTCAAAATCATTCCCCCAAATTTCACCTTAAGCGCTGGGCTGGCTACTGCTGGTGTAAACAGGAGGTGAACAAAGCTTAGCCATCAGAGGAGTAGATTTAGCAATCATATTCACAAATAGAAAGCTAGGAAAGAGTTGTGAGTAGAGCAGACTATTTTTCATGAAGCCATATTATCTCTAACATATTTTTCTCATTTTCTCTATTTCTGTATCATGATTCTTTACTGAGACCCTAACTCTTACTTCCAGTTTGTGTGTTACCTGCCTCAGTTACCTAGCTCTTGCATGCTTACATGAGGACATCCATTCTTTGTTTCAACTTTTTTTTTCTAGATCATGATTAGTTTTTTATTCTTTTAGCTTGGACTTCTCCCTGTTGGTTCTCATGTTTCTTGAAGTGAGGTACTAGCACACACTGCCTGCTGCAAGTTGCCTTTTGTATCCCTGTGACACTCATTCACTGAATCCTTTAAAAGGCTTTGCTTTTTCATAACAATATGACGTGGCTGACTCACAATCAGTTTGTGATTCACTGTATGCCCTGATCCTTTCTGAAAAATGTTTCCAATAAATGTACTCATTTATCTTGTGATTATAAGTGAGAATAAAATCTTATATATGTAGATTTCTAATCTTATTTATTTCACTAGCTTGTAAAGAGAATTTTGAATTATACATTTCTCCCTCAAAGTGCTTGCAACCCTTTCCAGCTCAGTGTTGCCCACACATTTGATAAGTATAATCTTGCATGTAATTAATGAACAGACTGAGGACAGATGCCTGCATAACCTCATTTTGATATGCTTTTACAGTTTGGTAGTGACCAGCTGCTCTGCATATGCCGTGGTTACATAAGTCTGCTATAATCATGGCTTTTCTATCTAGCACAGCAGTATCAGATCAGTACATATTCTGCCAGCTTGATTGTAAAGTGCAATGTGAGAGGATTCCAAAATTCATGAATGCCAAGATCAGATAGCTATTACTTCTCTTTTAAGTGCTCTGCCCTCACTGAGAGAAAACAGGTGACCATATTAGGCTGGCATTGTCAAACATTCCTAACAGAAATAATGTGCTTGCAATGTTCTCCTTATATCCCCTTAATTGCGTCTTACTTTCTGCTTTGGCATCATTGGATTTTTTTTCCCCCCATCCTGCTTTCTGTTTGGTAATTTGATTTCATGGGCTTTTTTTGCTGTGTGTTTTTTTGGCTTTTGGGGTCAAGGTCGTTGTTTAACTGAAGCGATTTTTCTACTCTTTACTGTTCCTTGGATTGAGCTGGTTTGGGCACATGTAACCTTAGACTTTTTCTGAATGATTTTTGATTTTTTACTTCCTTCACGTGCACTATTATCTAGAAACGTGGAGAGTTCCAAAGATGCTGCATTGAAATTGTCTTTCTTTCACTCTTTTGTTATTTCATCAAGTTGTGCAACTTGTTTGATACTTTAGTTTACTCATCTAGAATTGCTCAGATTCAAATCTAAAAAGTCTTCCCTATAGGATGCCTGACATACTCTATATCGGCAGAATCTCTCTCAAACTTCCTACCTGTGAATGAGCTATATTGGCAGAATCTCTCTCAAACTTCCTACCTGTGAATGAGCATCCTCCTGCTGTACCTGCAGATAGTTCTTAGTTGGAGAGGTGACCTTGACCTTAGTATGAATTTATTTGAAAACCTCTCCTCAAAATTCTATCCCCTGAATCATCCTTACGCAGTGCTCTATAGTAAAGTCATACCATAAAGAGGATCTTTCCTCTGCAGTGCCTTGATCCAATCGCCTGATGAGTTCCGGACCTCAGAACAGGCACTCGTGTTCTCAGTGTGCAAATCACGGTGTCCTGTCGTTCTCCAGCACAAAATGTTCCTCGAGACCAGCATCTGTCTTATGAACCTACCACACTTGCTGTGCAAATGAAATACCAGTGCGTAAGCAAAGCTCGTCCTGCTTATTTGCTGCGGAGTACGATCATGTAAGATGTTCAGCAGCTGGACCCGCTGTTTTTCGTTTTTCGGTCAGTCAGATAAAAGGCAGTAGAGTAACAAAATAGCAGTGCCTAACAGCACTACTGTATGATCCCGGGATGATAGGAAGGTTGCCTTGGTGAGCTTCTGCTGACACCTACTGCCAGAGCCGAACGCAGCACAGCAACGCGGGGGAAGCCACGGTCCCTCCCGCGGGACTCTTGGCGTGCAGCTTTGGATTCGGACTACCAGTGTTGTATGGAAAGAGGTAAATGCCATCCATAGTTTTATGGAAATAAGTTATATAGACCAGAAATGGCAAAGGAAACAGGAGGAATTAGGTGGGATTTTTGTTTTGGTTTGGGTTTTTTTCTTTGGTTGTTTGGTTTTTGTTTGTTTGGTTTTTGTTTTTTGGGTTTTTTTCTGATAAAATTAGTTAAGGACAAGAGTTAATTGAAAGTCACTTTATTAATTTTCCATTATAGAAGCTAATGAGTTTATAGTGGGAAAATACTTCTCAAAGACAAAAGAAGATTTTACTTTAATTTTTTTTAATCTTCATCGTTACTGTGAGTGGTTTTACATCAGATGCAAGAAAAAGCTGCTCTTCAAAGAAATTCCTGCCCAGCAGTAGGCACCCGTTTCTTGGGTTTTGCAAACCTCCTTTTCACTTATTTTAATACCTAGAAATCACATCCAAGACAAGGAAGTGAGGTAGAAGATGCCACTTACTGGAAGGTTGTTAGTGAGCTGCAATGGATTCATGAACACAAGAGCTGTAGTTTAGACCTTTATAGGTGTATAAAGGACCAAGAACCTTCTGAGCTATCAGAAAACTAGAAACTATTAGACCATTTGGCTACTGGTGGTGACGCTGTTTGTGCATGTTGGAAGGTGGAATATTATGCTCAGCTCAGTTGCCAAAGGACAGGGCAGCAAAGCAGTTGGAAGAGTTCATCTGGTTTCAGTTTGAAGTGTTATAACATCTAGTTAAAAAACCCTCAGGAGAAAATTTAAGGACAGAGTGGCTTTGTTTGTTTTACTTTTTTTTTTGGGCTTGCTAATCCACTCCCACCATTTGTAATGGTATCAGGTTCTGTCCTCTGTCTTCAACTCTGAAAAACACAGGCTCTCAAATTGTGAAATAATTCCAAATTTGAAGCTTAATCGCAAGCCAGGCATCACTGCTATGTGCTCTCTGTAAGAAGCATTTGATATCTTTGTCCCCCATTTACATCCTTGATTTGGCAATTCTTCTGTACTGGAAATGCTGTTCATTCTTTAAACTGGGTATTTGCAGAGAGAATTAGGACCAGATTTGGGATGCTTGAATACGTGGGATTGTCATACAGATTTAAGTAAAGCTTTAACAGCTGATGAGATCAGCTGCATACACTGTGAATATACAAATCAATAGGGCAGTGAGTGTGTTAGTTGCTCAACTTATTTTATTTTGAGGCATTTATCTTTTAGTGTAATGGGATTGTACCATTTGTTCAATTTGTATTTGACAGAGCACTATGGAAAGCAGATAAACATTCACAGTAATTGCCACTGAGGCTTCCATATAATCAGGATACACATCTAAGCTAATAACACTTACATTCTCCTTTTTTTATAACGGTCTACCGCCCTAAAGATTGATTTGCTATTGACAGTTCCTGAACACTGACAGTCCTGATGAATCCATTTTGTTTGCCAGTTGTGCTGACATCAATTCGCAAAGTGATATGCAGAGTAAAAAAATGTGGGGCCTTGACTTTGCAGAGGAGTTTGCATATGAAATCAATTTGAAATGTTTTCAAGATAGGGCCTCAGAACCAGATTTTGAGCCAAGTAATAAAAGGAAAGCATAGGTAAACCCAAACCAGTGCTGAGCAGCTTGTCTTGGATGCTGAGATTGACCCAGGATGAGAGTCAGCTGTAGAGCTGTTCTTACTGGACAACGCTGTACCTGAACCACCATTGGGAATGTTGATTTTGCTGCAGCAAAGCATTTGAGCAGGTTATTTGGATGGTTGTAATTAGTACTGGAACCCTGCCCAGTATTTCACTTTTCATGTTGTTTTCCTAATGTATTCATGTTTTGCTCATACACATTCCACATTTTGAGCAGCCCAAATTTGGTCTCTTGCAGGAATGACATCAGTGTTAATAGAGAGCATCTAATAGTGGTTTGAATTGCTGAACCTGGTGCAATGGCAGCAGTTCAAGCTCTGACTCTGTGAAAGCACTGAAGGAAAACATTTTTTATCTTTGGAGGTCACTGGAAGGCAGCAGAAGAGGAACATGGAGGTTATTCAGTTGGATGTATCCAGGACAAGAGTTACCAGTCCAGGTCCCCAGGATAAGTCAGGTGCTGTTTTCTAACTGCCATAACTGACTCACTATTAATTAACCCAAAGGTTCATGAAAGCTAAAGTTGCTCAGTGGTCATTTGTGTCCTTCCAGAACACTGCTGGGCTGCACACTGCCTCTGAGGACCAGGAGATGAAGAGGCCTGTGACCAACACCCCTCTGGAATACTGCAGGTAGCATGGTGGTGAGTTAAAGTGGTGTTAAAAGCTTGGGCTTTTAACATTTAGATGACAACCTAGCATCTAAAAAGTGATGGGAAAAACAAGATACGTAATTCAGCAGTGGTCTGGGAGTGAGTGCCAAATTGGCATAACAGGAGCAAGAAGTAAGGAGCCCACACCACCCTCGAAGCTGCTCTGTGCAGTGGAGCACATGCTGTTGTTGACTCCTTGTGGCTGGTACTACTAATAGTATTTGATACCATAAGTACTATCCAGTTATGGGTCTACACATGCTTTTTAGGTGCTAGGTTATCACATCTAAATAAAAAATATTGCATTGATTGTAGAGAGTGATGATATTGCCATCTTCCCTCTAGTTCACATTTTTGTTTTCTCTCTTCTCTTTTCTTGAGTGTAAATGTAAAGAGCTTTCAGGGCCAGGTCAGGCTAAACCACTGGTCTTGCAGGCTGGACAGGATCAGCTCTGCAAGGGTTTCAATGAAGAAAACACCAGATTTTAGCTCTCCTTTCTGAAGAGCATGCTGAGGTGTAGCTGAAGGCTGATAATAACTTTCACTTCTTGACAACATAGACCATCTTCTAGTTTATCATGATTTGTTCTTTGGCACGCTGCACAAGCCTTTTGTTTCTGTTTAGCTGGAAGCTTCTGTTATTGCTCTTCCAAAGGAACAAGCTCCTCTGAAAAATAATTGCTTTGACCTGGGAATGACCCATTTCCTGAGGGTAAATGACAAAGCAGAGACAGAATAGCACTGGGTGAAGAACAAACTGAATTTTTTACATCTTCCATCCTGGGCCTGAAATGAATGCCTGGTATTTTGACTGTCAGTGCTTGGTTCTCATCAACAAAGTGGCACGGGTTCAGGTATGTCCTGTTGCTGACAATTAATCACTCTTCTGACCCATTACAAATAGATTTAACTTTGTAATCAGTGTGATCTTCAATCCTGCTTTCTTGACTGTGATGATGTTTGCCTGTGAAAATAGCATGGCTCTTGCCATGATCTCTGGTAGGACTTGTTGCTACACCGTGCAGAGTACTTACTAACAAGGCAGACACTGTATTTCCTGAATTTTCCTTTAAGACTGCTTAAATATTTAGTTACATGTGTAATCTGTATTCAGTGATACAACACAGAACTTCCTTATCCTGTTTGCCAGATATAGTGTATAAAGCTTGTAAATAAAGATGCATTTAATTTGCATAAATTATTAGTTTGCCAGAGAATTGTGATTTTTATCAAAGATTCTGTAATGAAAGTTTATTGTTGTGGAAATTGCTCGGGCAATCAATCATGATCATAAGTCTGCATATAGCTGGAAAACTTACAAATCTCATTCACCAAAAACATCCATGTTAATTAGGGTCAAGCCACCACAGAAGATAGACTCCTCTACTGAATGTAATTTATCAGTGAAATTAATGTGAGGAATAGAAAGGAGAAATGTTTTTGACTTTACAGTCAGAGTGCTTTCATAAAAACATCTGGTTGGAGAAGTAAACAAAACATCATAAGTTCCATTGGCTTTGACAGCACAAGTGGATTATTTCACCAGGGTGCTCCCTATTATTGACTACAAAGTACTATTAAACAATAACAGAAGTGTTTATTTACCATATGTGAAAAAATTGGATTGCTCTAGAGGCCAGTGATGTTACGGAAAAAATCTTTGACATTTCTTCAAAATGCAGGCCGGGTTAGCACAGGACTGTCACCGGCTGATGCCCTGAATGGTGCCCATTCTCAGTGGCTGCCACACAGTTTCACAGAGCACAGAGGCTTCCCTATTTGCATTTTTACTGCGTTCCTGCTACTTATGAAGGGGAGCCTAAGGAATGAATGGGTACAGACTGCTGATTTATCCCCAAGTACAAGGCACATTGGCAGGATTGTGGAGCTGGTGATGCTGCTACCTTCCCGTCATACACATTAAAAAGTATTAGTAGCTGGCAAGAATGAAAATCTGTCTCATAATTTTAATCTTTTCTTCTTCAAACCTGCCACATATTTTAGCAGACCAGATAAAAGATTGCACTGTGGAATGCATACATTTACACACACACACATTTTCTGTGCTTCACAAATTACTGAAATTGAAAGGGAATGAGCATGCACAGCTCAGCTGCTGTCACTGGAAGGTGGCAGTGCTCAGTCTGTCACAGGGCCAGGCCCGGAGCCATTTTTTTCTTAAGCCTGTGATAAAGCACAGAAACAGATCTTTTTTCTGTATGTATTAATCATCTGAATCTTTATAATTTAAATGTCAGACGCATAAATTACTCTTCATGGATTAATGAAAATGAAAAATGCCCTTTGTATTGGAAAGTACAAGCACAATACTATTTCTATGATACAATCTCTGTGATTTTTATTCTAATTTTAGATTATTTGAGTCACTATAGAATAGAGGAAGCCTTGGGATGTAAATTCCAGGTGTTTATTTGGTAGAACAAGGGTGATGGAGGAGGGAGGAAGTGGTCTTTTTTTTTTCCCCTTGTGTTCATAAGGGTAGGCCACTGTTACTTGGAAATACCCTGTGACGTTCCACCTTGTCCTCCGACATTCAGCTTTTGTTTACCTTAACTGAAGTATAAACCTCTCTCTGGAATATCTTTCAGAGAGCTTAACTCCCCCGTTTGCTGACAGTATCCCTCCTTGAGTTCTCCCCATGAACACGCTGCCAGCCCACTGTAATTAGTTTGGAAGTTGTGAACATTATCCCATTTCATTTTGGCAAAAGTATCATTTCAGACGGCAACTGGAGATAACGTGAGCGCCAGCTCCGTTGCCTCATTATCTCCTTACGTAGCACCAGCTGGAGGGATCACTGGCGTTAACAGCTTGCTCTGGCGTCTCCTTGAGCCTTATTTTGTCGCTATCAGCAGCCGGCAGCCGGGGAACGCTCCGATAGCTCGGCAGCCGGACAGGCGGCCCGGCGCGGCTCCTCGGCAATCGAAACCCCGGGAGGGCGTGCTGAGCTCCGGACACCCCGAGGAGCTCAAAGGGCGGGCACAGCCCGGCCGCCGCCCGGGCCTGGCGCCGGTGGCTGTCGGGCAGAGGTTGGGGCAGAGCCCCTGTGCCCACGCCGGCAGGCAATGCTGCCCGCCGGGGGACCCTGCCAGGCAGGACACGTTGCTTGCCCCGCTCTTGGAAAGCTCCGTGCCCAGGAGCCCTCGGGGGCTCCCCCAGGCACTCAGTCCCCTTCAGCGGCACTGCTGAGGGGATGCCTGGGGCCGGCCGCTGCCCCGTCCCTTACTGTCGGCCCCTTGCCGGCTGTGGGAGCTGAGCAGCCTCCCGCCCCTGGAGTCTGGCCAGGGGGACAGGTGACACGGGAGGGAGCCTCGCCCCCGGGCTCCTGCGGGGCGTGAGGGGGCAGAGGGGGGACGTACACACTGGATGTCACCTCGGACCCGCCCCCGAGGGGGGCACAAGAGGGATATACGTAGAGTGTAGCCTCAAACCAGCACCCGAGGGCAGAGAGGGAGAATCTGCACCTGGGGTGTCACCTCAGACCAACACCTGAGCGGCACAGAGCACGAAACTACGTGTCTGGTGTCACCTCATGCTCTACTCCCACCCCCAGCGCTCCCGCAGGAAGCGCAACAAGCGCCGCTGAGCGCCTCTGCGCGTCCATCCCGGCCCNGGCGTCTGAGAGGCGGCGGTCGTTGTCCGGCGCGCAGGGAATGCGCCTGTGAGGGTGGCAGAGGAGCGGGTGCGGGTGAAGCCCGGGCGGAGCGGAGCGATGTCCCAGCCCCAGCAGCCGCCGCCGCCGTCCCCTCAGCAGCAGCCGCAGCCGCCGCCTCCGTCCGCCTCCAAGAAGCGAGACCGGCGCATCTTCTCGGGCACCTGCCCCGATCCCAAATGCCAGGCGCGGCTGTTCTTCCCGGCGCACGGGCCGCAGGGCAGCGGCAGCATCGAGTGCACGGACTGCGGGCGGCGCCACGAGCAGCGGCAGCTGCTGGCCGTGGAGGAGGTGACGGACCCCGACCTGGTGCTGCACAACCTGCTGCGGAATGCGCTGCTGGGCGTCAGCGGCGCCGGCCCGCCCCGCAGGAACACCGAGCTCGTCAAAGTCAATGGCCTCTCCAACTACCACTGCAAGCTCCTGGCCCCCATCCTGGCTCGCTATGGGATGGACAAGCAGACTGGCAAAGCCAAGCTCCTCACGGAGATGAACCAGGGAGACATCTTTGACTGCTCCCTCCTGGGCGACCGCGCCTTCCTCATCGAACCAGAGCACGTCGAAACCATGGGTTATGGGAAGGACCGCTCTGGCAGCCTCATCTACCTGCACGATACCCTGGAGGACATCAAGAAGGCCAACAACAGTCAAGAGTGCCTCATTCCTGTCCACGTGGATGGAGATGGCCACTGCCTTGTCCATGCAGTCTCACGAGCGCTTGTTGGCAGGGAACTGTTCTGGCATGCTCTCCGAGAGAATCTAAAGAAGCATTTTGAGGAGAATCTAAGCCACTACAAGGCACTTTTCCATGACTTTATTGATGCTGCAGAGTGGGAGGATATTATCAATGAATGTGACCCTTTGTTTGTTCCTCCAGAAGGTGTGCCAATGGGCCTTAGGAATATTCACATCTTTGGTCTGGCCAATGTGCTTCACCGGCCTATCATCCTGTTAGACTCCTTGAGTGGAATGCGAAGCTCTGGAGATTATTCAGCAACATTCCTCCCTGGTCTGATACCTCTGGAAAAATGCATGGGGAAAGATGGCATGTTGAACAAGCCAATCTGTATTGCATGGAGTAGCTCAGGACGTAACCATTATATTCCTCTGGTGGGAATAAAAGGTGCTGCTTTACCTAAGCTGCCTAGGAAGCTACTTCCTAAAGCCTGGGGAGTTCCTCAAGACCTCATCAAAAAGTACATCATGTTAGAAGAGGATGGTGGTTGTATTATTGGCGGAGACAGAAGTTTGCAGGATAAATACTTGATGAGGCTTGTTGCTGCCATGGAAGAGGTTTTCATGAGTAAACACGGTATCCACCCCAGCCTTGTAGCTGATGTGCATCAATATTTCTACAGAAGGACTGGTGTAATAGGGGTTCAGCCCGAAGAGGTTACTGCAGCTGCCAAAAAAGCAGTGATGGACAACCGCCTTCACAGGTGCCTCATCTGTGGGGCTCTTTCAGAGCATCATGTTCCCCCAGAGTGGCTGGCGCCTGGGGGGAAGCTGTATAACCTGGCAAAAAGTACCCATGGCCAGCTAAGGCCTGACAAAAATTACAGTTTCCCCCTGAACAGTTTGGTGTGTTCTTACAACCCTGTGAAGGATGTGCTGGTTCCAGACTATGGCCTGAGTAATTTGACTGTTTGTAACTGGTGCCACGGGAACTTAATGCGTCGTGTCAGAGAAGATGGGTCTGTTTTGTATATTGATGGAGACAGAACTAATACTAGGTCTACAGGTGGCAAATGTGGCTGTGGATTCAAGCACTACTGGGAAGGTAAAGAATATGACAATCTGCCTGAAGCTTTCCCTATAACTCTGGAGTGGGGTGGAAGAGTGGTGAGAGAGACTGTCTACTGGTTCCAGTATGAAAGTGACACCTCTTTGAACAGCAATGTATATGATGTCGCCATGAAACTTGTTACCAAGCACTTCCCTGGTGAGTTTGGTAGCGAGATTCTTGTTCAGAAAGTTGTCAACACAATACTGCACCAAACTGCCAAAAAGAACCCTGATGATTATACCCCTGTAAATATTGATGGTGCTCACGCCCAAAGAGCTGATGATGTACAGCAAGGACAAGAGCTAGAGTCACAACTTCCAACCAAAATCATTTTGACTGGACAGAAGACTAAAACTTTGCACAAAGAGGAGTTGAATATGAGCAAAGCTGAAAGAACTATTCAGCAGAACATTGCGGACCAGGCCTCCGTAATGCAGAAACGGAAAAGTGAAAAATTGAAACAGGAGCATAAAGCGCAACCCAGGACTGCTTCTCCTGGGGCTGTTCGTGAGGGGCCCTCGTCTGCACCTGCTACACCAACCAAAACCCCATATTCTCCAACATCTGCAAAAGAAAAGAAAATTCGAATAACCACCAATGATGGGAGGCAGTCAATGCTTACCTTGAAGTGCACTACCACCTTCTTGGAACTCCAGGAAGGCATAGCAAGAGAATTTAATATTCCCCCATATTTGCAATGTATTCGCTACGGCTTTCCTCCAAAAGAGCTTCTGCCTCCCAAAGAAGGCATGGAAAACGAGCCCGTTCCTTTGCAGCACGGGGACAGGATTGCCATAGAAATCCTGAAGGGCAAAGAGGAAGGCAGGCAGGCTGCCTCAGCACACTCAGCCCATGCTGTGAAGCACGAAGATGTTGCTGTGACCAGTAAGATCTCATCGAAGGATCTGCAAGAGCAAGTTGACAAGGAGATGTATTCACTCTGTCTTCTGGCAACGCTCATGGGTAAGGCTGACTTCGTGTTATTCTTCAAAATTGTGTTTTTCAGTAGAAGATAACATGTTGCAAACTGTAGTTACATACATGTTTTCTTTTTTCTTAGATCATGGTTAGTCAGGTTAATTCCTTTATTCTTTTATTAGAAGAGCACTTAATATGCTGTCAGTGACTTTTAGAAATTCATATATGAGGTATATGAGATATTTTTTCTTTCTTTGCTATTAAGTTCTCTTTTAAAAATTGCTGTTTATAAGTGACTGCATTGCCTCTGCTGTCCTGTCTCTGTTTTGCCTGCCTCTCATTAGGCACACATCTGAAGTGTATGTGTGAAAGCTACAGTTTTTTTCCCTGCATCTCCCTCAGGTTTCAGGAAATAAATATTGAGCAGAGTTGAGAAAGGGATGCTGAGTGTCTGCTCATTGCAAGTTTGAGAAACAAATTTTCACCTTTGTAGTAGGATGAAATCCTGACATTTGGCCCCATAGAGAGTAATCTTGATTTAGGCAAATCAACTTGATATTTTCTCCTTAGGTAATCTGTTAATTTTAAATGATCCGGTCTTTTAAAGAGCTGAGAAAAGTATTATTTCAGAATATAAGCAGAGGAGAAACGGAAAGAATCTAAACAAGGATCTGAATCCCCAAGGTTGGAGATAGGGTGGCAAAGCTATACTTATAAATTATCAGTCATGTAAATATGACTGTTAATAATTCAAGACAAAAGGACTTTTCTCAGGTGCCTGTGTTTTTTATTTTCCTTTTTGAACTCAGGAGACTTGGACTCCTGCTTGTGTATTTTGTTCATCAGATTTCACAGTTCTTGCTGCTTTCTGGCAGGAAGTAGAACTGTAATTATCATACATTCAGCTCTACGAACCAGGTGAATAGTCATGTTTACAGGTTTGGTTTTTTTTGTGGGAGCCTTCTCTTTTGCTGGAGGGATTTGGTGTGGCTAAAGCACGTGATGTTTCAGAAACGAAACAATTACGTAATCACAGAGTGGCATGTCAGAAGTTCATCAAGCAGAACTTTGATTCTTTTCCAAGCGTGATTGTTTACTCCTGTGTCTTTTGCAAGATAGTGTGCTGAATCACTACTCACCTCGTCACACTGGCATTTACACCCCAGTTCCAAAGTGTAGGAAGAAGTTAGGTTTAAAAGTTGTCTTAATTTTGAGATGAAGCTCAAAAGAGTGCTTTCCTGTCTGCAGGAAATACTGCTGAAAGTATAGTTGTTGGCTTAAAAAAACTTCGGCATGCTTTAAAAATATCTTGGTTACTTTGGCATTAAGGTGTGTCTTTATTTTACAGGTGTTTATCCATAAACTGTGAGCTGATCTTGTATGCAAGACTGACTTTTTGTCTTTGCCATCACTACTGTTAGATTCTGCTTTAAGAGCACAGGTTAGAATAGAATTTACCTCACCCTTCTCTGGCTGCGTCCATTGTGCATTACTAATAGAAGTAAAAGCAGCAGCAAGTGATAAACCAACCAGTTATAAAATCTTATGCAACTACTGAATAAGATGCTATTATTATATCATCGCTTTTCTCATTGGGTCTTCATTTTCCTTTAAAAATACTCGTGGAAAGCATCTAGTTACTAGACTGTTCACAATTGCGATTTTTCAACAGATTAACAAACTTCCTAAGTCCTTGCACTTTCATAAGAGTGGCAAGTCCTCAAGGTGGTATATTCAGCCTTTTTGGGACATGAAGCCTTTGTTTTTCTCAGTGACATTTCTGTACTGCTAAGAACTGCTGCAAGGGTCTGCGAGCCAGCTTTGTAACTTTGTTCTGCTAAAAACATTCTGGTAATACAGTCAGATTAGATTGTGTGGAGGGGAGATGGTGTTGAGATAGCTCACTGGGCCAGACACACTTCTCTTTTCCTCAGTGCCCATAGTGGAAGTGTGTCTTCAAACATCCATAATTATTCATTCTGTGTGCTTAAAAGATTTTCTTTCATACAGAGTCTCCTGTAGGCTGAAATATTTCTTTCTCATTTCAGCTACTAGAATTTTTCTTTTCTGGTCTCAGCTACTTATTAGAATTTTAGGTTATGTTCTTTAATTTTTCTGTATATAATTTAAAAACAAGCCCTGGGAAATTAAATACTGTAATTTCTGGGCCACTTAACATATTATGCATGATTTTTTGTAAAGCTTTCTCTTCTTTTTTTTGTTTAGCTCAAAATACAGAATTCTATAGGGAAATTACTAAAGGAATTGGAATTTTACATTAACATACTTAAAACATTATATTTTAAAACAGACTTAATTACACCCATGCAGAGACACTCTGAATACATGCAAGCCAGATATGTGTCTATTTTGATTGGTTTGTTTTTAATTGATGAATTCATCCATGCACAAGGAATCAAAATAGCCAGATTTAAATTTAATGTATTATTTGATACCAGGATGTTCTTGGAATTAAACAGCTTGCTTTACAGCCAGCTGTACTTCCCTATAACATATGTTTATCAGTTGAGTTTTTCATTCGTGTTGCACTTTGTGTGTTCTCTCTGCTGTCTGAAGTGACAGTCTTGGGCTTACAGCAGGTGCAGGCTAATTTATACCATTGAACAAGGCATGTTTGTGGGTGGTACAGTCTTGATTTGTTCCCATACCTTAATGTTCTGGGGTTGCAGTCTGGTCTGAGGAAAGGTGTACTGGAGTAGGAACAGCACAGAGAACATAATCTCTTTGATAAATGTAGTGTCTTGAGGGAGTTTTTAATCTAACTAAATGATCATCCAAATTAACTTGTGACCTATAAACATCTCGCTGCCATGGCAAACAAACCCAAAACAAAGGGTAAAACTCAGCTTACAACAAAAATATGCAAACCTCAAATGCAGTTTAGTTGAGTCACACATACTAGTTCCTCTGATCTGGGAAAGTCCAGTTGTAACTGTGGGCTTTTTTGGTCTTCCAGTGGGAGATGTCTATCAAAACAGCATCATTAGTTTGTATTTCTTTCAGTGGCTGGTGCTTTTGTATTGTGAGCCCTGCTCTCCATGCTTTCCTGCATGTAGTCCTTGTTAGTGTTGCATAAAAGGCTATCTAAACAGTGATGTGTCCCTTGTGCAAGGCTTGAAAAATCATGCCCACTGCAAATAGGGAATCTTTCATTGGAAAATGTCAGTAATGTCTAAAACTGGGCTTCTTCTAAAAGTCCAGTGGTTACCTTGTGGAATGAAAGGTAGCCCTTCAAATAATAATGGACTGCTCAATGCAGCAGTAAAGGAGTCCTTAGTATGGGGTCCTGCTGGCTATGGCCTCTTCAGTGGACTGACAGCTGTATTCTGTTACTTCTCAGTGCAGTGGTTATTTTGATTCCTGTGGGCAGAGTTTAAACCGTCAGGAAGACCTGGAAGAGGCACAGCAGTGATGCGCTGGAGACACTAGGGATATGCATTTCAAATTGTCAGTGAGGATACAGGTAGCAGTGACAGAAGACTTCTTTCAGTAGAAAACAAGAAAGAAGAGTAGTTGGTTTATTATTTGGATGTTCATCTTGGAAGTGAAGGCCAAATTTGCGAGTTTAATGTGCAAATGTATGCAATGAGCCTTGAGCATGTATGGTTTGAAGGAATGCTTTCAAAATTAATCAGATTATATAGGTCTCCTGTCTTTAAAATATCCAAAGACAGAATGTGGTGAATGTGCACTTACTTTTGGAAAGACAAGGGAGACTTGAGTAATGCGTGAAGTAGAGAGGTGAGTGACACTTGTGGGGGAACAGTTGAGCAGTAGAGTGTACGGAGTCCTGTGCCTCCTGGGTCTGCCAGGGAATTGAAACAGAAAAGCTGGAGAGTGGCTTGAAGGGATTCCAAGTGTAATGTAGCATATAATGCTGCTGTCACAAGGGTGAAATATTTTCTCACCTGAGGCAGGTGGGACAGGAGAGTAGTCACAGTTGCCTTGTGGGATATACAGTAAAGAAATGCAAGGAGGGATTTAAATGTGCCATATATTCAGTATGTGGAAGCTATTAAAAATAGCTCTTTTGTTTTATTTTCCTCATTACACCATGCAAAGACATATTGGTGGGTTACATTTTACAGCCTCACACATTCCAGCTATCTATTCAAGTAGTACATCCAGTTACCTATAGTTGAAGATTTACATTCTCCAGTCTTAATAGAAATTTGAGAGATGTGGTATTGAGATTTCAATCCCTACAGAAGGGAGCAATTTCTATCTAAAATATCTCAATATGTTCCCTGAATATTTGATGGAAAGTGGGAAAAACAATTTTTTTCTGAAAATGTGTATGCACAGTAGTTGTTTCTGCATTAGGAGAATGGAATTTATCAGTACTTTCTAAGCACTGCTTAGACAGCTGCAGCACATGTCACTTCTCTGAAGCAGGTAAGTGGTTAGCAAAATAAGGAAGAGTTATAGGCAAAATGCAGATCTGAACTGATTGAGCAGGTGCTGTTAGGTCACTGATATTCCATCACTGTAACCCAATTTTTCTGTTCTTTATATTCCTTTCCTTATGTAGTCAAGGTTGGCTTTTTTTTCTCTCCATGGCATTTAAAATTGTCACATTTCAATGCCATTTTTGGCCTTGTTGAAAAATGCTGATTTTACAGGACTGCCAGGGCCTCATGGTTGGTATTTTGTTTCTAACTCAAGAGAAGCAAGGTACAGACACAGCTTCTATGCAGCTGCCTGGGTTGACGTTTGTGTCTCAGCTACAGTATTAAGTCTGCTGTGTGGCAGCTGTGAAATTGAGCTCTGGTTTTTAGAAGGTGTATGGATATAAAATACAAGTTTTAATGAGCAAGGATATGTGCTTGAATTTTGGAAGCGAGTTAGTAATTTCCTAGTTTAATGTTGAAAGCAGAGGTAGGAAGGTAATGGAGACTCGTGGTTAGGGCCTGGCAAAAAGCCAGGAGGTGCACCTTGGATCAAATCAAATTTGGGAAACTTTGTACTAGAATATGTAGGATATTTGACTGCAGATAGTGGTATGTTTTTCTGAAAGACTCCTAATGTCCCATGGTCCTGTTCTGTGTATCTGCAAGAAAAATTTAAATCCTTAATTGCATAGAAGAGAGCAAGGACTCAACTTTGATTTAAAGATTTTCAGCCATTGTCTATAATATGAAAATACAGCTGTTTGATTTCATTGATTGTGTTTGATTTTTACAGGAGAAGATGTTTGGTCTTACGCAAAGGGGCTTCCTCAGTTGTTTCAGCAGGGTGGAGTATTCTACAGCATAATGAAGAAAACAACAGGTATTTTTTTGATTTTGTTTTTATTCCTTCCTTCCTCTGTTTTCAAATCCTGAAAATTGTAAATTGATATTGAGTCTCTTGTAAGCATAAATATTTTTTTTAAATTCTATTACTGTAGCAGATTTTCCTTCTTATAATATTGGAGAACTCCTAATGCTCCCTCAGACTAAGACTAGGGAATCTGCCTAAACCTACTTCATTGAACCTAAAACTCTTTATTTTCTGAAATTTCCACGTCCTGAATTGTACAAACAGCTCCTTTTTTTTTTTTTAATGACAATATGACCAGAAAAAGTCAACTGATTTTTTGTTTTCTTAATTTTTTTCTCCTGTAAAGATCAAACAACAAGAAAATCATAGGACCTGTTCCTGTTATACTTTAAGACGCTTACTGGAGAAGGAGTTTACCTTTCTTGTGTGCTTCTTAGTAGATGTTTTATATGGGGTACTGCATGTTTTAAATTTAAATGGTTGGTTAAATTTGTTTTTCATATTCCTAAGATAATTGTTCAAAAGCAAAGCTATCCATCCCCTTCTTGAGTTGCTGTATGTCGCATCTTGAGCTCTGTGCAGAATAACCAAGCAAGTAGAGTATATTTGATTTTTAGGTGGCTTTACAAATACTGCCTACAAAGAATAGCAACTGTTTCTTTAGAGAACAAAGTACTAAGGAGTAATTTTCTGTCAAAGTTTATTTTCTTGATGAAATCTGCGTTCACAATTTAGCTCTTCTGGTCCCAGCTATTATAATGGTTTCTTTGTCACTTTCTTGCTGTTTAACATAGGCAATTTTATCAACCTTAACTTTATCTGACTTATTTCTGGCAATTAATTAAAATGTGTGGTATACTTAATGCCTGCTACCTCTCACTGAATTATTAGCCAGGATAATAGAGTTAGCATGCAAGTGTCTTATAGCAGATCTGTTTCCTTTTAGTTTTCCTTTTTTTACTATGCTTGTACAGTAACGACTGGTGCATTGTTTGTGGAAAGTAAATCAGCTTAAACAGTGCCTGATGAAAAGGGCATTTTTGACCAATTCATGGCTAGCCAGAAATGAAAGCCTGAAATGAGTCCAAGGAATTTTGACCCAACTCACAGAAAATACCTGACTTAAAACTATTTTTCCCAGCTGTCTGTATGAGAAATAAGGCTGTTGGAGATGATAGTGTGAAAAACCTGCATACAAAGAAGTGCAATAATTTCAAATATAGACTGTCTTGGTAGGTACAATTCCTATTTCAGCATTAGCACACTTACACAATTCCAGTGTGCAACAATCTGACTCATCTTTCCACTTTAAGAAGCTCTCAACCTATTTGTAAACTTTTAGGTGAAGTAATAATGCACCTATCATACTGGATCTTTGAAACAAAGCTGTCTGTGAAGTGTAGGTACTGTTAATCAAATTGAATTTTTATTTAATAGATCTTGTTTAAGATCTTACTTTGAGATTTTGGGATTGCAGTTTCAGAGGTAGTTTTGGTTAATCATAGGAATTGTTACAGTTCCCTCCTTCGCAAATGAAAGTTGAGCTGCTAAATTATGTACTTAAAATATGTTCTTCTGGCTAAGTTAAGACAGGTGGGTGTTTGAGGTTAAATTTTGTTCTGTGTTTTGGCTGTTTAGTTATTGGCTCTCATGGATATGTAAAGAAAGGAGCTACATGTCTGAAGCTCTCAGAAAAATCTTATTTGTAGGTCCTCTGCAATTGTGCGTGTATGAATCAGAAGCTGTGGAGGATGAATGGGATTGATCAGTCAGTTCATTAGAATGAAAACAGTTTAATAACTTACCTAATAATTGAATGACCTTTTCCACTGTTGCCCAGAATACTCGTTTTGAAAGCATTGTATTTGTTAACACAGAAATATAATTTGCTTGTTGTGTTTCTTCCCTTCTGAATAATTTCTGGTGGTTTTCTTCAAGAATTTGAAGAAATTCAAGAGAATGAGAGGAAAAATCCCAACAATTTACCTGTTCCTGGCACCTTTTAAACAGTGTTGTTTTCATTGTAGCTCTCCATGCATAGCTGATGGAACTAAAGTGAAGAGAATGGTTGCAGCCAACTTTTCATCTGCAGATAGCTTTTAACTCGCAGAAAGCCACCATCACTGAAGTGATACCTTACTGCTTTACCACAGCCTGCATGGGACAGAGTTGAAAGAGTTATTTTGTGTTTTGTGATGATAAACAGTAAAAAATGAATGTTGTCCATTTTTGACACACAGAAACTTTAGAACTTAAAATTATCTAGTGAACTCTCAGTTTTAACAGATTGGTCAAATTGTAAGTGGGACAAGTAAAAAGCAGATCAAAAATATTATGCCTAATGTTTGTGTTGTAAAGGTTAGGAGCTATGATCTCCAGGACAACTAAATACAGTAAGTTCGAAACGCTTCTGTTAATCTAGCAACACTTCCTCTCAGAGAAGACAAAGTAGCAAATTTGAAATTCCTCAGGTTTAGCAGCAGTTACGCAACCTGAAATCTCCCTACAGTTTTAACTAGTATGGAAGTAGTCTTAATAAGTATTTCTCTGGATAGTGTTTTGAAATGTTCTCCTTGTCAGTTTCCTGGTTTTGATTTTTTGATGGTTTGGTTTTGGGGGGTGTGGGGTGGTGGTAGTGATGGGGTTTGGACTTTACATTACTGCAAGCATAGAACTGCAAGCAGTAGTGATGTGGGCATTTTATCTTGTAATAGTACAGTATTGTCTCTTCATCAGTCATCATAGAAGGCAGCAGCATCTTTGCAGCATACTATGGTTGTTATCACTTGGCATAAAAGCCTAAGCTTTTTCTCTCACAATAGTAAGTTTCAGTGTTTAATTTTACATACTTGATTCAGTAAATTTAAATACAGTAATTACTGTGTGTTCAGAGCATGCCTTAAAATACATTAGCACTTTGAATAACTTTTCCTATCTTTATAGGTTTGGCTGATGGCAAGCACTGCACTTTTCCACATCTGCCTGGTAAAAACTTTGTGTACAATGCAGCAGAAGACAGATTAGAGCTGTGTGTGGATGCTGCTGGGCACTTCCCAATCGGTCCTGATGTTGAAGAGCTGGTTAAAGAGGCCTTAAGTCAAGTGCGAGCAGAAGCTACTTCAAGAAGCAGGGAAGCAAGTCCTTCGCATGGAATGCTGAAGCTGGGTAGTGGTGGAGTAGTGAAAAAGAAATCTGAACAACTACATAACATAACTGCATTTCAAGGAAAGGGTCATTCCCTAGGAACTGCATCTAGTAGTCAACAACATGATCAAAGAGCCAGGGAAACACCACTTTTAAGAAAGCATAGCACAGAAACGGACTTCAGTCCTTCTGCTAAAATTGAGCCTTCTGTATTCACAGCTGCTTCTGGTAACAGTGAGCTTATTCGAATTGCTCCGGGAGTTGTGACAATGAGAGACAGCAGGCAGCTTGACCCCACTTTGATTGAGGCACAGAGAAAAAAGTTGCAGGAAATGGTCTCTTCTATTCAGGCTTCAATGGATAGACATTTGCGGGATCAGAATACAGAGCAGTCAGCATCAGTTGATGTATCTCAAAGAAAAGTAGAGGCAGTGAGTTCAACTGCTAAAACTGGGAGCTTTCAGGCTGCCTTACCCGAATCGTTCTCTGCACCAGGTGGTACTGAACACTTGAATACTGAACCAACTGATGGTAACATGGTGAATTCTGTGGGAACAGCATTCCCTGCGAGGTCTAAAGCACAAAAGGGAAGTTCTGTTGAGGAGCTTGAGGAGATGGATAGTCAAGATGCAGGAATCACTAATGCAACTGAGCCAATGGATCACTCTTGATAGGTTAAAATCTCATAAGGGTAGAAGAAATTACTGTTCAGATGTAATGTTTATTGGCTGGGCCACACAAAGTGATTAGTTATTAAATCTTGTATGTATGTCAAAGATTATATCATCTTATTCAGTGCATGATAAGCGTGTGATTGGCAATAGCTTTCAATATTACCATACTGCTGCCCAGGCTGGCTCTGTTACCTGTAAATTAGTTATTAGGAAATGCACTGAGATGAATATCTGCTGTACATGTGGGTTCTTGAAAATTCTTTGTAATTTTTAATTTCTTAAAAGTCTTAAAATTTAAGCCCATGCGAGGTTCTTACCATGCTAGCTTAAGGTCACTGAAGGGCTAGAACAGGCAAAACTAGAAACGTGGCAAAGTTAATTCTGTCCCAGGTACTTAATTCCAATAAAAAGTACACTATAAACATAAATTAGACATAAATTTCAAAAAGTAACTGAAACTAAACTTCTGCTGGATTTGATAATGCAGCATACACAGTACCTTTAATTACAGTCTGCTGGCACTTCTCCAATTTAATAACTTTTTCATTCATATCCTCCTCTCAGAAATCCTGGAATAAGTGTAACTTTAGTAAGCTAATTTCTCCTATTGTCAGTTAGAAAGCAAGTGAAAAAAGGCCACATACCATATGATGAAGATAGATTGAATGTGGTGTGATTATGCCTGGCTGTCTGAGGCAACATAACCATTTTGGTGCTCTGTTGGTAGAATGACTTTATTTCCTCCTGAATACCAATCTGGTCAGGTGATTGTGCAACTTTTGAGACAATTATGGGAGAGAAGTTGGCAATTGCAGGGAAGAACAAATGTTCAGTGGCAAATCCATTTCTTTTAGGAGACTTAGATTGCTAGCATTGGTTAGAAATGACAAAAATGAAATAACAGCTGTCCTCTTAAGAGCAAATTAACAATTTATTGGAAGGAAATGACTCTCTAACACACATTATCCTAAAGTGTTTGGTGATAATTGAGCTTTTAGAAGCTCACTGTTTACTCTGTGGGAACAAGGAATACATGCTGTTTCAGTGTCTATAAAGACTACCACCTCTCTCATCCTCTCTTCAGTTTGTGATGCAGATTTCCCTGCATCAGTGATAATAGAGCTGGTATCCACTTAAGTAGCGTGTTTATCAGACCTGTAGTGCTAGTTTTTAAGAAGCAGCCATTGTGCTTGCTCCCTAAGAATGGAATGTGTTTCTGATACTGCACTTTGCTTCCTATCTTCATAGTCATTTAAATGCACTATTGTTGCTTCTTCTCGTGGTAAAATAACATTGAATGAATGAAAAGGTGTTAATACAGCTTCAAAGGAATTAAGAGCATTTAAATACTGAAGCCTGTGTTTGTGCACATGTATGTTTTTACCAGTTCACAAATGTGGTTTGTGTTGTATATGTTTCTATTCAGAAAATTCTCCTCACTTTTTACATTTCTAATCACTTAAACAGTTCGAAGTGTTAGTATGATAAAATGTCCCATGAGGAAGGATTTATTTTTGTATGTAGAACTGAAATGAAGCAAGTCACTTAAAGAATAGCCCTTCTCTTTTGTCAAAGTAAATCAAAATGCCTCTGTTAATTAACTTTTTATGTAGATGGTACAAATATTTTATGATTTCATACACTACTTAGAGGTAAAATATAAATATCACATTTTCACAAATAAATGAAAAATGTTAAGATCTCAAATTGCTATCTGGTAAGTTAACAGTTTGGAAGCTTGGAATGTATGAAGTAATTGGCTTGCCAGAACTGACCTTGCTGATGCACTGATTAACTGGCAGGGTTTATTCAATGAGAAACAGGATGCACATGCAGCAGCTGGAAGCCTGCCATGACTTCTGAAAACATTTAGTCTCCCATGAATCAGTCTAGCTCGCTGAAGGCTAGATCTATATAGAAAATGTTGAGTAGAGGCTTGTGCTTTGTCACAGTGTTAGAGAAGTATTGCAGTGACTTGTTCCTGGGAAAGAGTTTCAATCGGGAGAGGCTGAGGGGGAGGAGTCTCCTGGATCTCTTGCATTTTAGACCAGATAACCAGTGCTTTGACAGTTTTAACCTTTTCTTTAGGAAAAAAAAGTCTTCCTTGGCTGGAAAAATAATGAGCGAGCAGTGTATGTGAGAGAATTACAAGTTTGAAATAAATTGAAGTATTTATTGCACATCATTCTTATTTCAAGGAAAACTGCTTACTTCTTTCATGCCTTTCTGGTAAGACTGCAGAAGTCTGTGTGCCTTTTACTGTGTAAAGAGGAAGGCTTGGTTTAATTTTGACACACTTCCCATTTCAGCAGTAGTTTGACATTTTCCTTCTTATCTAAATAGACATAGAAACAGATAATAGCTCTGTTTGACTCACCATTAGTGTCATCTCAGGCCCACTCAAGTTGTGTAGATCACAACCCTCCAGTTCCTAAAAGAAGATGGTCTCACAGGACTGGTAAAATGGTGTCAATCACAAGATCCATTGGTGTGAATTTTGGAAGGCAGGATTGTGCATATTTCTTTGCAGTGTTCTTATCTCACGTAGCTTTTTCATGCATTTAGTATCAGTGGTTCTGAGAAATATAGATGGCTTTTGATACTCTCAAGTGAAGCTAAACTTCATCTATGTGCCAGTGAGATGTGTGACTGTGCAGGAGAAGTGAAATAAAGAACACTGAAGTGTAAGTTGGAACAGATGTTTCATTTGGTTGCTGGCAGTGGGTGCAAACGTAAGTTAAGACAAATCTGTGTGCCTGTCTTAAGGAGCACCAGTGTGCTTCTTAGAATTCCCTGTTAGGGTCAGGGAAATGCTGGTGGGGTACAAGGGCAGGGAAGGCTTCGGCTCATTGTGTATGAGATGTGTCAGTAGGACTTCTCAAATGTCAAGAATGGTGCCCTTTTGAAAAGTAAAGGCAACCAACCCAAATTCTTGCTACCAAATTGCCTGTGGAAAGAGGTTGTGGTTTTGAGTACCCACCTTGATTACTTTCTTGTCTGAATGCCAGCCATCTTTTACACTGCATCTCATGGCAAAGAAGACACATTATTAGAAAATCCTAAATGTTACTATGACTTAGTTTGTATAACCCAAAGAAAAGATATT
The DNA here is from genome assembly GCA_013400955.1 of Drymodes brunneopygia. NCBI lineage: Eukaryota > Metazoa > Chordata > Aves > Passeriformes > Petroicidae > Drymodes > Drymodes brunneopygia. The sequence continues at coordinate 407,649 of VZTZ01019068.1, forward strand.
TACTAAAAATACAGGCCTAGTACAAAAATAAAAATGGGAATGAACTAGACTGCTGATGAGCATATGGGAAACCTCAGGAGAACAGATCAGTTTTTCCAGGGAAATGCAAGACTTTTACTACTTCGAATGGCTGGCTGCTTAGTAAGGCTGTCTTTGTGATAGTGCTGTTTCTCTCTGAATTGTTTGCATTTCAGCAAGGGAAAGTAAATAGCAGATTTCCAAATGAAATCAAAGAAATGTATTTGAGATGTCTTCCCTGTTGTAGTCACAAAACAGCCATGTGCATTGTTGGCTGTGTGAATCCCATATAGTTTACTAGTCTTGTGCTGGCTGCAAAACACAAAGCTAGGCATTGCCTCTGACAGACTGCTCTAGCAGTGTCACAGAGGCACAGTGCCACAGGGCTGTGTGCTAACAGCCCTGCAAGGCCAAAACACTAGATTTATAATCTTTCATAAAGTAGAATCTGTTGTCACTGTCACAGGGTTAGCAGAGTTGCTTGCTAGTTTTTCAACGCGCTGAAAATGCCAGGTAACAGAATTCATGGTATGTTTACAGTTGGGAGAGTGATACTTGATCTGAGTTGTATGGAAAATGAATGATTTAAGAAGATGCCACTGTTATCTCTGCATTTATTTGGCTCCTATTTTTAAATATCAGAATCTACATGCTTTTGTAAAATAATAATAATATGAATATGAAGTTAATCCTTTTGTTAAAAAAAGCCACAACAGAGAGTGGTTTCTTTGTTTTGCTTGTGGATATCAGTTAGCTTCGTGAAGAAGTTGCTTAAGATCTTTAGAATGCAGGATTCCCTCTGAGCCCTTTTGCCTGTGGTTGAGCAATAAAAGGTTGAAACAAGAGTGGTATTTTCAGAATTATTTTACGTTTGATGAGGATTATTGCCAAGAAATGAAAGAGTGCACTTTTAGGAGGGAATGCTATTTAAAATGTATAAATAGGAATTAAAATAGTGTATATATTTAGAAAAAATCTTTTTAAAAAGTAAGTGCTTTACATGTTGAATTAAAAATAAATTAGCATAGAAACTATACCATCTTCACAATACTGGCTGTTATCCAGCAAGGTTTGGTTTATTTGTGATTGCTGTACTAATTATATTTGATTTTTTTATCTGTAATGTAACAATAGTGTATTATAACAGTATATAGTGTACTATACTACACTTCACTGTACAGTATTTGGAATTTTCTTTGATTGCTATATTAAAACTATAAGTTAAAACATCTGCTTTGGTTTTATAAGGTGTAACTTTTATCTAGCCCTTCACACATTAGCTTAATTAATGCTGATTTTACTATAAAACGAGTCAGTTGAAAATATATTAATGTCAGCATTTTGCATATAAATTGCATTATACTTGCATACATGAATACTAGTACAGAAGTTGAAAAACTGATACAACTCGTAGAAAAGTGAAATCTGATGTCATCCATTTTTCTTTAGTAATGGTTCTTTTTAAAGACAACTTTTTCAAGAGAAAAGCTCTTTAAGGAAAAAGTTGAGTTTTTTGACCTCATATATGTTCTAAATATTTCATTGAACACATAGGGCCTTTGAATTTGAGAGATTTCTAAACCATATATGTTTCATATATTTGAGACCAAAATTCAAGACCTGAATCTTTTTTTCAAAGTAATCACCAAGAAGATGTAGAAAAATGCTGACCAAGTCAGCATTTAAGATACCTTGCAATCTGTGATTTGAAATGTTGGTCAAAATGTATTTCAAAGCAAAATTTTAATGCATGCATGTAATATTCAAGTATGAATAGTATAATTTGGAAGAACTAGGCTTTTGAAAATTTGGCAATACTCAAAAATGAACATATTGACAACTATTTAAATTATCTCTATGCTTTTCCCACCAGCTACATGTGGTACTGTGTTTCACAAATTGGCTTTAATCAAAACTTCTGAGCCTAGAAACAAGCCATAAAACCCATCTGCAAAACTCTTGTGTTACTTCTTCCTGTATTTACTGAAAGGCTTTAATTCTAAGTGTTCTAGCATTAAAGCATTCTTTTAAATGATGGGTGTAAATACACAGAGTTAATTTTGATTGCATGTCATATCATAAAGAATTGAAAATTATCCTTCAGAAGGTTTGTATTTCAAAAGCTTAAATTCTTAATGCTAAGCTAGAAATTTGCTCATCTTTATTAATACAGTGCTTATAATCCGAGCCAAAAACAGTACTGAATCTATGAAGCAACAGAGTTATGTGTGCTTTCAAATTGTTTTCATTTTACTTCTGCAATTAATTGTACAGTCTTAATATCTGTCTAAATTTTTATTTTGGATTGCAGTTGTTGGGTTTGGGTTGTTATTTGTTGTTTGGTTTTGTCTCATTTTTTATTATGCATGTCCACAGCAAATCTGTTGTAACATCTCTGTAAAGTCCTGGCTTCCTGTTACCATAAAACTCAAAATACAATCTTACCCCTAGGGCCGGGGTGAGAGTGAACCTTGGATGTTCATCAGCGTGTGTAGTGAGTTATGGAAGGTGCTTATGGTATTACAGAGTCAATCCAAACACCTTATACTGACTGCAGAAGTTAATTGAAATGACATTGCTTTGCTTGATATAGAGGTTTTGATATATGTTGGCTTCTACTGATTTGTGATGTTTTGAGTATTTATTACTCAGAAACAGGTAAAGAAAAGTAGGTGTTTGGATTCACAGTGGACTTGATGGCCAAGTTGACATTGCAGAAACCCTGTTGCTACACCTGGTTTGAAATGGATTATTTAGATTTGAATTACTTAAACTGATGTACACTGGGTTATTCTGATCATCTATTAACACGGAGGAATTAGGCTTCAGTGTAAGCATGACCTCTCTTGCAGTAACTTGCAGGCACTTTAAGAGGCTTCAAAAAAGGCTATTATTCTTTGTTCTGTTACTGAAAAACATTGATTATGAGACAGCTGCACAGACTGGATATTTGGACTTTATCCACCTCTATTTTTAAAAGACTACCTAATTTTGTTTTCCGCTGGAAATAATACTTCTAGTGCCTTGTCTTGCTGGTAGCAAATCTAATTTCACTTCTAAAGTGATCCTGTAGGTCTGGACTGGATCTGTGCTGTGGGAAACTTGTATTCAATAAGTGAAAAATTAAAAGAAAGATGGCAGATGGAAGGAAGTTACCAGAAATTATAAGAAGGTTTAAATGGTGCTGTGGTTCTTATTAGCCAACAGTCAGTGGAGTCTGGCTACATGAAATGCACAGTCACTTTTTACAAACCCACAAGGCAACTCCTCAGAATCAGAAAACTTGATTTTATAGGCTATTTCATCGAGTCAGTGTATAAGATTTTCTTTAAAATGAAGTTTCTTTCAGATTGTCACATTGTTGTGTAAATGTAGAGCAATACTTGCCAGACGCTACTGATCCTGATCCTAAATTCTCCTTTCCCACATGCATTTGTGCCTCCTCTGCAAATCCTCAAGAGGTCTCTTCTGACTCTGGGCTGCCTTTCTGTTTGATTTTCATTTGTGACTTGAACTTTTATTCTATGTCCTTTTTACCGTGGATGTTTTTGCAAGTTTGTTGTCCTCTGCTTATACTGTGCCTTTTAGAGACAGTAAGAGAGGCAACAAATGATCGAATTTCACACAAATTAGACTGATATATAAGAAAATTATGTTATAAGCACAGAAACCTTTTTATGGCACAGAAAGGTACAAAGTGAGATTCCTGGGAGAGGGGAGAGTTTACCTGCATATTCAGGAGAAGGGAAGAAGATGCATAAGGATTTATCAGTGTTTCTAAAAATTCACCTTGTAGTTCTGTAGGGCAGCCATGTTTTACATTGCTCTGTCTCAATGGTGGAACTTCAGAAGTTGCAATGGCTCACTCCAAATCTGGGGATTTCCCCAAGATCCACCTTTCTTTTCTGCCTGGAGCAGAAGCTGCCAAATATGTACATTTGAACCCTGTGGGAAAGAAGGGTTGGGGCCTTACTGCACATTGCCCCATGATGGTGTAGGTTTTGTGGCAGTGAGAAAAAACCCAAAACACACAGAAAAGGCAAGGGCCTAACTTAAACACGTGGGGAATGAAATAACTCTTATTTCTAACTATTTGTATGCTCAAATCTGCTCAAGCCTTGCTCAGTACCTACCAAATCCTACATCTGAACATAGCACATACAAGAATACTACTTTTTTCTCCACTATGTCTTTCTTAAAATAAGGCTCTTCCTGACCTTGTGAGACAGTTGCTGGAAATAGCAACTATTTTTGCAGACAGCAAAGAGGGGTTCAGGAAATAAAGGTCAAGAGTAGCTGCTGCTTCTTGCTTTCAAAAGAAGAAAGTCAAGGCACAGTACAATGGAAGAAACTAAGTGCCACTATTTATTTCTTTGTTCCCTCTGTTTTTCTAACTGTAACTGCTTCTTTACCCTGCCACATTCACCACCATATTTTTTTGATTTGTTTTCTTCCCTTCATTTGAGGTCAGCCGAGCTAGCCCATTCCCTCCTTAGTCTGGAAACTTTGAACTCTCATGTCTCTTAAGCCAGCAGCCCAAAAATTCCCAGGTATCTATTGCCACTGTGAAAATCATCTTTATTTATTTATTTATTTATTTTATTTAGCATTTTGTTTCTTTCCAGCCCTAACCCTAAGGTTCTACATTGTAAACTCTCATAAACTCACATCTTTTCACAAACTCGGAAAATACATTTGCGGTAACTGAAAACCTTTCATGGACGCCTGTTCTGCCTGGAGAAGTGGAGCCAGGATGGAGGGATGCTGTCTCTTGCATCTGTAAGCACCCTTTGATCTCTCTTCTCTCCTCCTGCTGGAATTCTGCTGGGCATGGCAGCAACATTGCCTTGGATAAACAGGTAAACTACAGTTGTGCGAGCAGCAGAGGCCAGCAGCTCTGGGAGTGCTGGTTGTGATGCTGGCAGATTTGTCCGTGTGATTCCTGTAACCAGTCTTGGGAGTCTTGTTGCTAGTTTGGAAAGCTGGGGATCAAAACACTGTTCTTTTTGTAAAGTAGTTTTGATTTTTGGGTAGGAAGTCAAGCCAGTGCTTTTCATCTATCACCAGGACACTACTGAACTTAGGCTGAATCTAGACTTGCCTGAATCTAGCTCAGGCAGTTGCCAGGACACTGTTACTGCTGCCTGACTTCAGGTTGGCTCAGTCTGGCTCTGACTGCTTTAGACCCTTTCTTTAAGAGTAATTGTTTACTCCTGGAGTAGATAAAAATCTAAGAATTAAGTTGACTTCTCTTGCATTTCTAGTGATGTCTTACTAGGATGTAATTCTAAAACCATGGGGTAATGCTAGTACCTGATTAACAGGTGACTTGCAAATATCTCCTTTGGTCTCCAAAGTTGTAAATATGTTGGTGAAATGCTTTTTAAAAAACATTTGCATACTTCACCAGAAGCAGTAAAATTATTTCTCCATAATTTCAAAAATAAACAATTGTCATTTGAGACATTAGAAAGGTTGTTAACTGAGATTAATATTATAATCTAATCTAATCTTGTGGTGGTATCATTACTAATTATTGTGAGAGTTGATAGCAAGACATAGGTAATGTCTGAGCGTAAACTTAGGAATGTTTTTCCCTCTTTCATTGATTCAAGGCTGTTCCACTTTTAGCCCCTAAAAAGTAATATTTGCCTGTATAGTGCCTCATTTAAGCGAATGTTCATGCCATTGAAATCAGGGGATGTGGTTGCCAAATGAAATCTGTCTCCAAAGGAATACTGTCAGACAGTGTAGCTGCCACTGTACTTTGCACAGCAGATGAGGTGAGGCTTAGAGCTTGGTTTTGAAGTGACAGCATCCATCTGAGCTGTGCACCAACACCATTTCCTTGCACTCTGTGCAAGAGGATCCTGGTCTCAGGCAGGGCTATATCCCTGGAGCTACTTTATTGATCTTCTGAGCCTGGCAACTGTGGTTGTTTTTTTCAGTCCAGGGCTTGATTTCAAGGCCACCTCAGAATTCTTTCAATCGTTGTACAGCCTCCTTGATAAGCTGATATAGGCTGCTTTGGAAACATGCAAGGTGTTTCGTGTGCATGATTTTCAGGGAGGGTAATGCACCAGAATAAATTCTGATCCCATACAGATACTCTTGATTATTTTGGTATTTTTGTGATATGGTAGCCTTTAACCTTTTGTTTCCACCTTCCCTACTCTAGCACGAATAATGCCAATACAGTAAAGCAGAATTCATGAAATCATGAAGTACATGCAATTCTTCTGTCTGAACACAGGCTGATGGAATTAAGCAAAGGTAACAGTACTTCTTCCCCTCTCCAAAAGGCTGTATAAATAGGTTGAGTCAAAGTGCCCAGAACGTGCTGACTCTTCTGTGTGAAGGGGTTGATCCATTAAGACTTAGCACTTTAGGAAAATGTTATGAGAAGCATTTAGAGAGAATTCCAACAAAATCAGATCAGTCACGAATAGAATATTGTCCTTCAGAATATTTGATGCCAAGCAGATGGAAAAAAGAAAAGAATAAAACAAGACTAAGTATGACTCTGAAGGCATACAGCAAATTGAAATTGCTCTGAATTGCAGCTTCCCTGAACATGACTGGAGTACGGATGACAAGCTGGAATCTTCAGCACCAAGACATAGAACAGATGCAGATAATAAGGTGCTGTCATATGAAGAACTATTTTAATTTAGAAGAGTATCCGGTGCGTATCCTTGTGCTTTTCATTGGGAATTTCTCCAAACATGGTGAGGAAGCTCAACCCCACCAGGATGATGGAAGAACACCTTGGGTGCTGAATGAATGAGTGATGCTGTGACATTGAATCGAGACCAAGTCCAGCAGCTGGGCTGAAGACTGGATGGATGCATGTGGTTTGATTGACATATTTAGTGTTCCAGCCAGTGCTGAGCTCTGAAGAGGCAGTCATTGGAGCAACTGATGATAAAGTATTGAAGTATTGAAGACTACTAAAAGGAAAGTACCTGATAACAAACCTGTTAAGTCACCTACACTGAGCTTTTGCTTTATTTTACAATCATCAAGTGTTTCTTTTACTTTATACATATTGGTTCTGAGACTGGCAGCAATTTGTTGGGAAACTGTTTGCTGAGGAAATAAGGCACTCATTTCCACAATTCAAAAAACTGATTCTTGATTTTACTTTGTAGGAATTTTTCTAGATTCTTCTCTCATACCAAGAAGTCAGTTGCATGCCTTGCTGATTATTTGTGCTGAGAGTCATCTTCAAAAAGACTCTGGGTTCCTCTGTTGTAAGGTTTCCAAACAACCTACATAGAGAACATTTAGGACAGATGGATTATTCTTAACTTTAAGTCAGTAATGTTAAGCCCTCTGCCTCCCAGGGAACATCCATGTACTGCCTTATTGTCCAGAGAGATGTTGAATTGGCTGCCTGAATTCACAATGAGATTCTGATGGGTAGCAGCAAAGAATCACAAACTTCTGCATGTGAATTCAGAGCTTTTCTATCATTTCCTGGTGACAATAGGCAGTGGTATCAAGACTGCTTTTTTTTTTGTTCATTAAAGCCTTATCAGGAAATAGATGGAACACTCACCAAATTTGAGCAGTAAAAAATGAGCCAAGTAATATACATATGGACTTAACATATGGTCTTACAGTGTGGTACCTTCATACCACTGCAGCTTGGTGAAATTTTTTGACGCATTAGTGTTGCACAGGAAGGGACCTGTTTCCCAGCAGGAACAATCTGCTGTTAGTTAAGGTCATAATGAAAGCCTAATAGAAGTTTTTCCCATGCAGATCAGCAGGAAACTAAACAAGAAGGAATAAATAATGGAACAAATGATAGGACCATCACTTTCTCTTCCAGGGCACTTTGCCCATTGAATCATCTGGGTAAGAGCAAGTGTCCTGCCTTTGGAAATGTGTTGCCCGCTGCAATTAGTACTTGGGCAACACTACAAAATCCAAGCAAGATCCAAATGCCAACAGCTGATTCAAGTGTTGTTTGGTTTTGATTTGTCAGGAGACCCCGGAAAACAGTTCTAAGGTAATGGAAAAGTGGCAAAAATGCCACTGGAAATACGTCCACAGTGACTCAAGGGCCATGAGCTAGGAGTGATTTGCCTCATCCTGACACCCTGAACCTGCAGCAATGTCTTTGCACCTGGTCATGTTCTTTGGGTCTAGGCTGGAACTGAGCTCTCCTTTGTTATGAGGGAGTCTTGAAAAGGGCAAACAAAGGCAGAAAGCAGTTCTTGCACAATGGGACTCACACACTGCTGGCTGGTGAGTGTCCTATCAGAAGCCTGTCAAAGTGAGCCTGGTGGCTTGTGGGCCATGACAGCTCTGATGGGATGGGAGGGGACAGTCCATATCCTGCTACAGAGACAGTGTCTGTTTGTGTCTTCCTGTTTATAAGGTCTCTGAAGAGAGAAGTAGACCTCTAGCTTGGTTTTGTGAAGATACTAGAAGCTGAGAAGAGATACAGAGAGAGGGATGCACCTCTACACCTTTTTTTTTTTTTTTTTAATCATGTAGGAGCAAAAGAAACTCCAAACATTAGACCTTGTCACATAGGACAGTAGCAGGATAAAAAAGAAAAGAAAGTGAGGTGTGTATGTGCTTACTGGTGTACTCCAAGGAGAATGTTTACTGGATGTCATAATGAACTACATCTTTAGGCTATTATTCTTTTGAACAACAGAACCATCAGTACTTATTAGCTATTTGCTTCAGCTAATGCTTTCAGGATCTATTTCCTGCAAATTAGGAACACGTGTGTTACTATGGGAATATACAAGAAGGTACTTATTTAGACAACAATATTTTTATTTCAGGCTCCTTTCACTTTGAATTAAACATAAATGAGTGCTAAAAGATGCCATTTCATACTGTATGATGCTGATGACACAAATCCTGTCTCAGGGTGATTTTTATTACTTTTTCATTACAGCTTTTGTAGTTCAAAGACTCCTGTCAGAGCTTTGATGTTGGGAAACCTGCTGCGTTGTCATCCCTGGATACCAAAAGTGCATCATAGGGAATGTAGGTTGGTGCTGAACAGCTATTAGCAAAGACTACAAATAAAACGCTCAAAGAATTTATTTTCTTCGTGAAAGATGCAATGATACGAGTTCGCCGTTGTAAGAGTGAGTTTCTGGTGGGTTTTTGGTGGATTTTTGGTGGGTTTTTGCCCTCCCGTGCCGTGGGGGCTGTGCCGCCGCCTGCAGTTCCCGCGTGGCCGCGCAGGGGGCGCTGCGAGTCCGGAGTTCCCGCCCGCAGGCACTGGGAATATCCATGGTGCTGGGGGAATGCACCGGGAACAGCCCCAGCTCCGTGGGGATGTACCGGGAACATCCACAGTGCCGTGGGGATATGCGGGGAACAGCCACAGCGCTGTGGGGATGTACTGGGAACATCCACAGTGCCGTGGGGATGTACTGGGAACATCGACAGTGCTGAGGGGATGTACAGGCTCCCCAAACGGCTTTGTTTATATAGATAACTTGTATGAATTCCATCCTGGTGGACAGCAGACTGCTCTTGAGCCAGCAGTGTGCCCTGGTGCCGAAGAAGGCCAGTGGTACCCTGGGCTGCATTAGGAAGAGCAGTGCCAGCAGGTCGAGTGAGGTGATCCTGCCTCTCTACTGGTGAGGGCACGTCTGGAGTGCTGTGTGCAGTTCTGGGCTCTTCAGGACAAGAGAGACATGGAGCTTCTGCAGCAGGTCCTCGAAGGGCTGCCAAGATGGTTAAGGGAGTGGAGCACCTATCTTTAAATACAATTTAAAGCATAACTAGAGCTTCTCATGATTGACAGGACAGAGGGGAATGGATTCAAACTAAAAGATGGTAGGTTTAGATTAGATATTGGGAAAAAACTAATCACCCTTTACTAAAGGTGGTGAGGCACTGGAACAAGTTGCCTGGAGAAGTCATGGATGCCCCATCCCTGAAAGTATTCCAGGCCAGGCTGGATGGGACTTTGAGCAGCTTGGTCTAGTAAAAGGCTCCCTGCCCATGGCATGGGGGCTGGATGTAGACAATCTTTAAGGTCCCTTCCGACCCAAATCGTTCTGTAGTTCCAGCTAAAGACTCGTGTAGGGAAATACCTAGAACACACAGAGATTCTGCTGAAATGTAGCTTGAACTTCATGATGGTGATAGCTTCAGGAAGTCATTGCCTCTGTGGTAGTGGTGGTTAGCAAATTTCCTTAAGTAAACCATTTAAAAAATGTATTTGGAAAGAAGATGATGGACAAGAAACCATCTGCTATTTTGACCACTAAAGTGAAAATCACATTGCAATTAATAAAAAGTGATGGTTTGACCCTGCAATGGATATGAGCACCCCACTGTCAAGTGAACACCATGACTGAGCATCTTTAAATGCTGTCCCTACTCTTCTGGGTTTTTTTGACTGTGCAGCTGCCACCACCAGTCTTTAAAGCAGGTGCTCCCACCGTATTCTCCCAGGAGCTCCGTGGAGGCCACGTGTTCATCAGGACAGCCACACGAGGATGTGATGCCATGTTTCTACCAGGAAGGAAGTTGTAGCCAGGTGGGGTTCAGCTTCTCCCAGGCAACTAGTGACAGGACAAGAGCACATAGTCTTAAGCTAGGGGAAGTTTAGGTTAGACATTAGGAATTTCTTCACGGAAAGGCTGACTAAACATTGGAATGGGCTGCCCAGGGAGGTGGTGTAGTCACGGCCCGTGGAGGTACGCAAGGAAGGGCTGGATTTGGCACTCAGTGCCATGATGCAGTTGACGGCAGTGTTCAGTCATACGTTGGACCCGACGATCTGAGAGGTCTTTTCCAACTGTTTGGGGGCGGCCTCTCCCCAACCGACCCGTGCCGTGGCTGGAGCAGGCGCCCCATAAGAGCGCTGGCTGGCTGATGGATGAGACCCGCGCTTCCTGCTCCTCAATTACGCGAGCAACCTCACGGCATGGATTTTTCGGCAAGGGAGGGAAGCGGGGAGCGCTGCCCTCGTGCCCAGGATAGCTCTCCACCGGCGCGGGAGCGTGTGTGGCCGAGAGCGCCGCGCCCCCTGCGCTGACCGCCCCGCCGGCTGCAGGGCCGGGGGTGCGGGAGCCGCCGCGGGACGTTTGGGCCGCTCGCAGTTCCACGTCCCCGTCTCGGGCGCATTTCTGTGCTCCAGCGGCTCCCAGGGAAGAATTCCAACTCCAGCCACAACAGACATCGACAGTGGCGCCCGGAAAAATAGCTTTATACCATGGAGCGGGACCCATATGCAGCTCCCTTCGATAGCTCAGCTGGTAGAGCGGAGGACTGTAGAGGCGCGGCCCGCGGGAATCCTTAGGTCGCTGGTTCGATTCCGGCTCGAAGGAGGCATAAGGTTTTGCCGCGCGGGGGCGGTCCCGCCGTTACGNTGCGGGCACCGCGGGGAGCAGCGGGCCCTGGGAGGACCCCCTGCCCGGCTGGAGCTTTTCTGAGCCACCGGTGCCCCGCTGCGTCCCTGCCCTACTGTGAGAGAGGGAGCCCGGGCGGCTCGGGGGCTCCGTCCTGCGCCCCGCGGCCGTGGCGGCCCCCCCTATGGTGCGCGCCGAGGATGGCGGAGAGACGGCGCAGGTGCGT
>VZTZ01019068.1:419318-517935 GCA_013400955.1 Drymodes brunneopygia
CCGAGCCCAGGTGCCCCCCCGCGCTCCGGGATCCCGGCCAGGTGCTCCCCCCGCACCCCGGGATCCCAGCCAGGTGCCGCCCCGCCCCTCACTGCTGGTCTCGGCCTCCTTCCACCGCCCCGGCCTCGGCTGTCACTGCCCATCTCTCTTCCCCCCTCCGGCACCCTCGCAGGTATCTCTTCTCTCGGACTTCTGAGCACCACCTCTCGGATACAAATCCCGCCTTTCCCCTGGCAGCTGCTCTCGCTTCTGTGCTTTCGCTCAGGTCGTCTTTGTTGTAGCTTACCTGGACAGCTGAGCTTGTCAGTAACAACTGCGTTGTCTCCGCAGTAGCTTTCCGTGATGGTTGTTTTCCTTCTGGTGGAGTAACACTTTTTCCTTTTCACCTCCCAAGTGGCTTTGGCACAGCTTTGATGTAAGGTTTAGGCCTGTTGATTCTTTCACTGTCTTCAATGTACCTACTTTTCTCATCTGATATATTCTTTGACTGAAGATGTCACACTCTCGCCTGAAATATTCCTGAGAGATTACGTTTTGTACAAGAGCTCCAGCAGCTGCCCTAGATGGCTTTCATACATCTTTTGTTATATTGATAGGAAAATGGGTGTGTCTTTGCTTTGTATTCAGAAGGTGGGTCTTGGAGAACTGTTTTGTCGCTATGGTTATGGTTATTCTTGTCTTAAATAAGTTTCTGGAAAGTTATAAAGAGATGTAAGAGAAGGCTTAGGATTGAGAAAGGAAAGGATACTCGGTGAGTTATTGGTGGCATCTGGGGTTTGTTGTGAATGCATACTTTCCATGGAATTGGGGATGCTTTCAAAGTTACACATATTAAAGCTGCTTCTGTGTTTTCCTCTGATGTGGAAAAAATTTATAAGATAATATTTTTCTGCAAAACTGCAGCTAAAACAAGAAAGCAATGCTTTGGTGTTCTAGTTGTGTAAGCCACAAAGGACTTTGCTTGCAGAGCTGACTGCTAAAGCTGTCTGTGCTTGGCTGTCTCCAAGAACAGCTCGGAGACAGCGTGTTTCTTGGCACTCCTAATCAGCATTTTGTAGTTTAAGGGACTTTCACCTGTGGTATTACACGCAGTAGTTTCATTTTTGTCAAGCTTTAGCTTGTATTATCTCCCATGGCTGTGGAGTGTTTTGATTTCATGATTGAAAATACAACGTTGTGGATAGCAGAGGAAGGTTTGGTTAGAGGTTGGTAGCCCAAGGCGGATGCTGTGTCAGCGTCTGATGATGATATCTCCAAAACCAAATCATTGAAGCTATGAGTTTACGTGAAAGTGACTTCAAGACTTTTAATCTAGGTGTGGAGTAAGGAGAAAGTGTAATTGTTTTGCACCAAATGGTGTTAAGTTTAATCTTATATTCATTTAATGTTAAACTGATGTTGGTTGAATTTGCAAGCTTGATTTTTTTCCTTTAATGGTTCTCAACTTAGAAGTGCAAGGACAGCTAGCACAGATCTCACAAAATATGTATTTCATTGTCCCAGATGTCTTATTTGATGAAACTTGGTGGCTGCCTTCTGCTTTGGTGCCGTATTTTAGCACAGTTTCATAACTGCAAAAGAACTGTGAAATGAGCTCTACTAACCCCACGTGTTTAAAAATCTCATCTTTTTCATTGAAAACTTAAAGTAGTAGTCCCAACCATTCATGTGTATTTGATTTATAGTCTGTTGTAGCACTGGTCTAAGCAAGACTTGGGACTAGGTGGTTTGTTCAGGTGGAATCGGGGTGCAGAAGTTGGTGCCTGCTTGGAGGCACCGTGGGCTGTGCCGGTGTGGCTGTGGGACACGCCTGCGGCCGGAGGATTCCCAGCGCAGAGCTCTGAACTGCAGCTGCCCGCGGGGCTCCCACATTGTCTGCCACTGGCGCTCTCATCAGCCTCTCTGCCGTACACATGGAGCCCTTCTCTGCTTTGGAATCCCCGTGACTTTTCACATAACTGAAGACTGCTCATGAACTAGTTTGCTATGCAGTGGCTAAGGAGGTCGTGTTGATGAGAAGGCCAGATTTTAGTCGTAAGTGAACTGTATGGCTTGTTTGGTATGAAATGGTATTATGAGAAGTGTATTTTGGTATTGCAAACCTAAGATAGATCCCTGAAGTTTTGTCAAATACCTGTGGACAAAAGAAAAAAGAGGAGTCGGTAGGGAGGCAGAAAAAACTGTTACTTCTGAGTTTAAGTTTTCCTCTTGTAAGTCCTAAGCCACTTATTGCAAACCTCTTAAAGTCATTGTGTTTGCAGCTCATTTTTTTTTGAAAGTATGGTGAAGAATTTGCAGTTGACCCTTCCACAAATTTGCTGCCTTTTTTTTCAACAACTCAGCAAAGTTTTTATATGTTTATGTTCTACTGCTGCATCATGAAGCTAAGAAGGGCAAATACAGAAGTGGTATAGGATGCAGAAGCAAGTCTGCAAGAGTTGGGCACTTACTATACTGTGGAATGCTTTTGAATAAAGTATTCTCTCTGTGGCTAACAGGAACAGACTTAATGGGAAATAACAAATAATGTGTAAGTTAATAAGCATGTTGTGCTGATCATTGTCTGTTCTGGAAAATAATGGAGAGATCTCCCATCGAATCTGTTCTTAGGACACTGACACAGGTTAATTTCATTACTGGGGAAGTAATTGTCAAGGTTGAGCAGACCTAATAAGTTTTGTTTTGAACCTGAATTTATGATATTTTTTTTTGTTCTTTGTACCAGTAATAAAATGGAGAAAAAACTGCACTGTGAAACTGCTTTTAATTTAAGGGGTGTATTTGGATGCCTTCTTTGTGCCTTTGGTATAATTAATGCAGGGGCACTGCCGCTCTTGTTGTTAGACCTAGGTTTCCACACGTGTTTGGATTTATGCTAACATGAGTCACTGACAGAGAGGTTTAAGCGATGATTCCATGAAACGTTTCCCTGTGCCGCCCGTTTGGGAGGCTTTGTTTATCAAGGCTGTGGAGTTCAGCATTTCTCCAGTAGATGGAGCGTGCTCTACGTGGAGTAGCAGAGATACCTGGCTGCCTGCCCCTCTGGGTCTGCATTTTGAGGCTCAGCACTGATGCCCAAGTTATTTCTTCTGGAACGGATCTGTCCTCAAAGATTTGTATCTAATTCCTCTAACACCGAGGCAAAGCTTTTAGTCAAGTCAGGAGCCCACTTAAAATCTCAAGCTGACGTTTACTTATTTGATGTTCTTGTTGTGTTTGTTGTTTCACTTGTGGAAGTGGATCATGAATGTATTTTGTAGCCGAACAAACCATTTTATAAGTTCATTCATGTAAAATAAAGTTGGAAAAATGTGTTACAAGTACATCAATCTTAAAAAGTAGTTTTTACACTGGGTTTTAACTCGGAATGAGTTATCTGTCCAGTGTGTGGCCTTGGAATTAAAATTAATTCTGTACTTTGATATGGTGAACTGCTGGAGGCAGACCTTGTGATCATGCAAATCCCAGATGTCATTTTAGAACAATATATACAGACTGAAAAAAAGTTGTACAAGTAATTAAAAAAAAAACGGTTATTCAGAGGTATTTTAAGCTCTATTTTGATCTTCTTCACTCCTCTGTTGTACTTTGCAGTGAGGAAGACGATGACTTTCAATATATGGATCATGACTATGAAGTACCACAGCAAAAAGGTTTGAAGAAGATATGTAGCAAGGTGAAATGGACCCGTGAAGAGGTAATACTAATTTTTTTGTTTTAGTCTGATCCCTACCTGATTTTCTTAGCTCATTAAATACGTTATTATTTAGTATTGTATTGGGGTAGCATGTAAAATTTATTGACTGAGGTTATGTCTTAACAGGATGAAAGGCTAAAGAAGCTGGTGGAACAAAATGGTACAGATGATTGGGCTTTCATTGCTAGTCATCTACAAGTAAGTTGAATCTCTGTTTCAGTTAAGTTCTCATAATATTTATTTACTTTAGTCATATGTCTAGTTTGGGAATGAGGTGAAATACAATCAGAAGCACATAACAATAAAAACTATTTTAGAGGATGCTTCCAAAATAGACTTGAGATCTAGCTCAGACTGTGAAGAACCTTATTGGCTCAGTCTTCAGTGATAGTCTGTAATGATCAAAAATGTCTTCTGTTCACATTTGCTGTTTGTTTTCATTATGGAATATATTTCTGTATTATACTGATTCTATCACTCGTGGTGGGTATATCCACAGTTCACAGGTTGTTTCTGAAGCAGTTAGGAGAGTGGGTTGCATCTGAAAGATTGCTTGAAAGGAGCAGGTTGAGTTCCTTAAACACCACAGGCAAGGGGCCCTGTGTGTTTTATTTATTTATTTGTGTGTTTGTTGGAGTTTTTTTGTTTATTTGGGTTTGATTTTTTTTACAGTGATGACTGCTACCCTGAGGTAATTGTAGAAAGTACCTACAACTAGAATTGATAGTGTTTGTTTCTCTTCTGAACAAATGTTATAAAAGGCCTGCTGTAAAATCATAGTAGAATCTAAGGTTGAAATCACTTCCTAGAAGTGGCATGGAATATTGAAATATTAGAAATCAAAAAATTACACCTCCTTCTACCTTTGAGGTTCTTACAATATTGTGTGGGATGATGTGGTTGAACGAAATTCCATTGTAGGGTAAAAAAGACTTGAATTCTAAATGCTGAATACCCATAACTCTGCATTGTTCTCATCGTATTTTTGTCCAGCTGTGAAGCTTTTGATTTTTTCTCCAAGTGGCAAAATATAAATATCAGGGAATAAACTCAAAGCTTCTAAATTTAAGTAATGGATAAACAAATCCATATTCCTTACCTGTACATTATTCCCTTATAAAAACCAGTGAAATGAGTGAATGGCAGAGGAGAATCAAAAAACTTTTATATTAAGCTGTTTCAAAATACATTTGGTGATACTGATATGCAGGTTTAGTATGGAGTTGCATTTAACAGATATAACAGTTTAGTCGCAAGTTCTCCAGCTGAAAACAAATGCTTCTGGCAACAAAAAAACCTGTTCAGCTGGGCCCAAGTGAGGTTGAAAAACCATTCCCCAGTTATCATAGGAAATGTGCTTGATCAAGTTGTCTACTGCAGAATCATTGATGTTGGAAGGAACTTCTGCAGGTGATGTGGTTCACAGGCCTGCTCAAGCAAGGTCAGCTGGAGCAGGCTGCTCAGGACAGTGTTTGTTTGGGTGTGATTATCTCCATACATGGATCCTGCACAACCTCTTTAGGCGACCTATTGCAACAGCCACATAATAGAGGCTGGCATGATTAGCACTTACCTTGGTTCTGATGGTCTTTTGCTAGGAAAACCAAGGGTATCATGAATTGTAAAGGCCCTCAAACTGATGTGTTTTCAAACCGTCATTTCTTTGCTGGACTGGGCATAGGTAAACCTTCCCTCCATTCTGCCCCAAAAAAGTGAAGATGGCTTCAAGGTCACTCTGAAGAGAGGGAGTGTAGCTTGTAATTGCTTTCGGTTTTTTTGTGGCTAAGGCAGACTGAAACAATTATATTGTTTCACTCCATCATTTGTTTTGTTCTCTCCAAATCATATTATGATTTCAGAAATGTCTGGAAGGTAAAAGCACTAAAAGGCCACAATTTAAAATGTTTTCCTTTCATCAAAACAGTAACAGCTATTCTATACTGAGTCTTTTACAGCTTGTCTTCAACAGGAAATGATGATGTTTTGTAAAAAAGTGTAGTGTGCTTTTGATCGTACAGGTACTCCTTGTGATTAGCTTGAAGATCCTGTGAACAGTGTAGTTTCAGGTGTTAGTGTTCTGGGTGTTTTTTCTGGTCTTGCAGACTGCTACTTCATTAACTTCATCTTAGCATGGTAACACCTTTACTTGGCAGACAAAACCAGCAAAATCTTGCAATTGGTACTTGCTATCCAACAGCTTGCACTGAAGCAAGTGACTAATCATATCCCAGTGTTTAAAAACTATGCTGTCCGGGGGCTGGCTCTTACCTGCATATTTCTAAGCATTGGACCAACCCTTTCATATAGACAGTTTTTAGGAGGCTAAGTGTAGGTTACTCCTCTTTCATAACTGGGAACAATATTTCAAAAGATCCTTAGTGAAGCTACAGAAAAGCACCATCTGCCGGACCAGCAAAAGCAATGTTGTTTAATTAGTATGTATTAACTAAATTTGATATAAATCTGTTTTCCTTAACGCTCTAGTAAAGAGCTGAGAATACATTCATTTGGGATGAAGCAAGAAGTGTATTCTTTTATTTGAAAGAAAAAGTCTTTTGTTAAAAAATTTCTTCCCTTACCTAAGTTATAGATAGTGTCAAAAATAGATCAACCACAAAGTTCAGAGAAAGTGTGGAGTAATGGGGACAAAAATAAATATAAATTTTTCTTTAAAGAACAGTAAGTTCTGAATTTGATTATCAAGTTAGTATATTGAAGTAATTAGATTAGAGCTTCACGCAAGGATTTTTTTCCAGAGAAAAGTTTTTTATAAGCAAATGGAATAAGAAATAATAAGGGAGAATTTAACTATTAAACTTAGAACAAAGTTCTAAGTAAGTATTTTCATTTGAAATAAGCTAATAATTCATGCTAGAATGTTTTTACAGCTTTATGTATTCAAGAGTTTTAACAGTCACACTGGTCTTCTAAACTGTTTCAGAATCGTTCAGATTTTCAGTGCCAGCATCGATGGCAGAAGGTACTAAACCCAGAATTGATTAAAGGTCCCTGGACTAAAGAAGAAGATCAGAGGGTAACAGAAACTAATTGATACTCTGCTCTTTAATAAAATTGGCCTATGACTGCTAAGAATGTGTACTTTTTCTTAAGTTTCATTCCATATAGTTGATGTCTGATGCATCTTGTGACATGGATACTTTTATGACATTATGTTGTATGAGAAGAAAAAAATTCTCTCTTAAGTAGGTGGAATGTCAGGTCTGCTCCAGCATTTATTTTCCCATTAGTGAGATTGCTGTCTGAATTACTCTAGCTTACCAAGTAGGGGGTATCTCTTTGTAGAACTAAAGATCAAAGGTCTCGTTTACGTCTTTTGTACCTCAAATCCACCAGACTTGAAGGGATTGGGAATAAGGGAAATTGTTTCATAATCTACTGTTACAATCCTGAGATCGTTCAGTTGGTTAGTGCACAGTGCTAATAATGCCAAGGTGTGAGAGTGATCTCTGTTATGGGCCATTGGACTCGATGATCCTTCTGGTTTCTTTTCAGCTCAGAATATCCTGTGAAACTGTTTCTTTGTGTAAAGAAGCTATCGATGTTTTAGGCTCCTTTTTCACCTCACTGTTGTTAATCCGTACTGTAGCCTTTTGCCTGCAAGACCTGGACTGCCTGGTAGGGAGGTGCAAATACAGCTTTCCCATGGTATTTCAAATTGGTTTCTTGTTCCTATTGTTTAGAACTGTTCTAAGATGTTTTAAACTACTGTTTGTTAATTAATGAATATTATCTTCCTAGTCTATTTTTTTACGGTTCTCATTAGTCTTTTAAGAAAAAGCTTCTACTTTTTAGGAACTCCCAACCTCTGTTCCATTTCTAGTTGTAGAGATGTGGATTTTTCCTCATATGTATATTGTTGAAAATGGTCAAATGAAACATCTTCACCACTTTGTTTTTTGGCCTTTCCTAATGTCAACTTGTGCAGTGAGTGACAGAAAGGAAACTTCCAAATTAATTTTTCCATCAGTATAGACTTATATTCGAAACACAGAGAATCTGGAGTTAGTAATTTTTTGATTTCTTGAAAAATCATTTTTAAACTCCCAAGTCACTGCCTCCTTAAGCCTAATATCTGTTGACTATAATAATGCTATTCTAAAATGTGAGTTTATCAGTGTTCTCAGCCTTTGATTAGGTAAATTAGGTTTTGAAATTATAATGTGCTTTCATCTGTATTCCAGGTTATTGAATTAGTTCAGAAGTATGGTCCAAAGCGCTGGTCTCTAATTGCAAAACACCTGAAAGGAAGAATAGGCAAGCAATGCAGAGAAAGATGGCATAACCATCTCAATCCTGAGGTGAAAAAGTCTTCGTGGACAGAAGAAGAGGACAGAATAATCTATGAAGCTCACAAGCGTTTGGGAAACCGATGGGCTGAAATAGCAAAACTTCTTCCTGGAAGGTGCTTCTCAACTCTATTTGTGTTAAATGTTGGAATATGAAAACTGGTCATCTCAGTACCCTTTCAAATCTTAACTTGTTAGTCAGAGAGCATCTGTTGAAACTTACATCAAAACATATTTATCTTGATAGATGCTAAAACTCTTTTGCATTTGATATGTATTCCTAAAAATATGTAAAACCCATAAATAAAAAGAGCTCTGGTGCTTTCAAGGTATCTTCAAATTCTTCCTGATCAGTTAAAAACCCTCTATAATAGAGCTGAACTGAATTAACTGCAAGTAGTAGTAGAAAAATTATTTGATATCCAACTTGACTTCAAAGTGCCTTCATTAATATGCATTTGAGGGTGACTTTCCTGGTTTAAGATTAGATTTTTTTTTTTTTGTGTAGTACTTGTTGAACTGCACATTTGTATAAGAAAATCTTAGTAACCTTTGAAAGTCCAGGCTTAGGAGTCATGCATTGCAAAGTTAGTTGGTTATCATGAAGTCTCTAAGTTAAGAATGAATTGTATGCATTGTTCACCTTCTATTTCTTTCAAGTTCGACTGCCAGTTTCTATAGTTGTGGAAAACAAAATTTTAGTGTGTGAAGAGTTTAATGAAATAATCCTTTTACCATGTACTTTAATTGAAATTCAGAGTTAGGCTGTCCTCCCCATTTCTGAAATCAGTTTGTATATTCAAGAGGTGACTGTTTAGCTGCGCCTAAGGAATGTCAGTGTTTGTTATCTTGGCATAATGAGAGATGTGTGCTTAAAATTTTTGTGTTTTGATTAAGTGCATGATCCATGGCTCACAGTAAATCCTTTGGAGGAATGAGAAGAGAATGGGTTGCATCTAAATAAATTGTCAGAGAGGGAAGATGAGTTTGACAGAAGAATTCCTATTTACTAGCTTGTTTGTTATCAATAAATCTGAGACTCTTAGCTAAAGACTGCTAAAGATCATAGGCCTAGAAGATTTGTGGAGTCCCAACACTAGTGGGATGAAAAAGGACAATACTTCTTGGAGTCAACCTTAAATGAAGAATGGGGCTTTAACCAATTATTGTTTCTGTGTACTTCTACCAAAGACTAGGAATAATAATGCTAGTATTTTAGACAGTAATGCAGTTATAGTCTACTCTTGCCTTAATGTTTGTTCAGTGTTAAAAGTGATATCAGCCTGGCTGTCAAAATGCCATGCCTGCTTTATCCTAGCCACAATCAAGGACATGAAGAGGTAGTGGGATGTTCTTCCACAAAGCTGCACATAAAGCGCAGAGTCGGGGCTGCAGGCTGACAATTTTAAAAGAGAAGTCTTCCTGTGGCAAACACTAGCCAGAGTGCCTTTATTATGTTGTGGGACAGTGGGGTGATTGTTTTTGCTACATGTACTGCTAATTTATAGCAGGGGGGTAAGTAACTATGTGTTCACTACATTTTTCCAAGTATCTAAGAAAAAAGATCCCTCCTCATGATTACAGTCAGAACTGAGGCTTTGTCTTTTTCTGCTTTTAATTTCTGGCACACTTGAAGTTTAGTAGAAGGAAGTTTTAAAAAGAGTAGCTTTCTAGTCATTATGCCAAAACCGCACTGACAATAGGACTTTCAGTCTAAGCTGCTGGAGCTTTCTGGATTTGTGGCTTCAGATTAACCTGCTCTACAAACCCGGTAAATAGTGTCATATATTAAATTTTGAGATATGGAAACCAGTCACTGTTTTATACTTTCATTTTAGGACTGATAATTCAATTAAAAATCACTGGAATTCAACAATGCGAAGAAAGGTGGAACAGGAAGGATATTTGCAAAGTGTTATAAAGTCTGAAAGCGCTAGCTCTGCTGAACTTCAGCCCCAACCTTGTCTGACTATGGAACACTTGCACAGTCAGAATCAATTTTATGTGCCTGTTCAGACGCATGTAAGTTCAAAATTTAGAATAAGAAGTATTTGCCAGTTTCAAATAATTGATTTGGTTTGAAACCAGAAACAAATCTGAAAGATTGAAGATCTGTTGAGTATTTTTGTGATTTTATGGCAACTTAGGATTTGTAGACCATAAATAGTTAAATATTATGGTATAATATTTATTATACCATAAATGTATAATAAACTAGAGGTAATTCTATAGCCTCCCGTTGTTGAAAGTTTGTAAAATGTTTTATGTCTTTTCAGATTCCTACATATCAGTATGCCTCACCAGAAGGCAGCTGTCTAGAACATGCTCCATCTTCTTCCAACATAGTTCAGGTAAATTATTAACAACCTTCGTAAATTAAAAAGAATTTACTACATGTTATACAATAAAATGAACAGATGTGTATCTTCAAAATGTCTGTTAGTCTTTATCATTCACCTAAATTTATGTAGGTTCCTCTATAAGTAAGTCTGCTGGTGCAGTTGGTAGTTTTAGGTAGGAAAAATGAAGCTCTCTATATATCTCAGAAACACAATGTTTGTGCTGATTTCTGACAGAAATTTGGCTTAAAACTTAGTCTGCTTTTTAAATCTTGAGGCTAAATTGTGACCTATATTAGTATCACCTAGTTTATGAGAGATTAAGACAAGACTTTACTATTTACATATATGTAGTAAATATAACCCTATCTGAAAAACTCAGTTTACTGTGACTTACGCTTCTGGCTGTGCTTTTTTGTTCTTAGTAGGTTTTATTTCTTTCTCACTGATAAACATTTAGATTAGAAAATGTTTTAGCACAGTGATAACTTACAGGCCATATTAGAATCCAGTTAAAATACCACCTTACACACCACTTATCATCAGATCCATCTCATGGTAATTGGAGTTGTTTCACTTGTGAGTGACTTCTGTACTACAAAATATGATACAACCTGAACAGTTCTGTTCCCTCTATGTGTGGATTCCTGTTAATAATACAGCTGTATTATAGCATAGAATCTTTACTGTGAAGGGGTGGTGGAAGTGAAAAATAGTAATGGCTTCTTTCTTAAATTTTTCAGCAGCCATTTATTGATGATGATCCTGATAAAGAAAAGAAAATAAAGGAACTTGAATTGCTACTTATGTCAGCAGAGAATGAAATCAGAAGAAAACAAATGTCTTCTGTAAGGACTGTAAATTTCTCTAAATACTTGAATATGCATTACTGAGGTTAATCCTCAGAAATTCAGTAATGGTTGTGTGTTTTAGTGTGCTGTTTTTTTCACCTGACCCTCTAAAATCAAACCTATGGCTGTTGCATTATAAAACAAAAATATATATGTTAGAACTGAGACAACTTATTTTTAGTGCAGTTTTCTAAACTGTGAAGGCAGCAGAAATATGACCAGCAATTTGGCAGTTCCTAAGACACCCAGTATTTTAATCCTCTTCAAGAGGTAACACATTTGATATCGCCATTCAGTTTTATAGATCAGCAAGGTTGATCATCTACTCAGTAGAGAAAGGTATTTCATTGATTTTGAAATACCCTGTAGATTTTCTTTTCCTCAAACTTCAGTGTGAGTGCTTGCAATATTTAATATCCACATTTGGACATGACAAACAGTAAATAAATATGCATTCTACACAATTTGTGTGTAAATTCAGTGGAATTTCCCTAATTCTGTAGAATTAGGGTGACGTACAGATGACAGTCACTGATTTCCTCAGAGAGCTGTGCATATCAGACACCTAACTAACCCAACCTTATTGATCACTAGTTTAGATTACAGGTGAACTTCAGTTTTTATGTGGTGGAGTTATTCCTGGCATTCTTTTGAAACAGTGCAGTATTCTACTTATCTAGTAGAATCTGGTTTGCTTCTAGATTTCCAGTGAAAATAAAATCTGTTTCTTGGGTACTAAGCAGTCTATTGGAATGAGATAACCTTTTAGAAGTTTACTAAACTATTAATGCAAAATCGGCATTAAAAAACCCCAGATCAAACAAGTAGTATTTCACACTCTAGAAAGATTTTTCTAACCTTAAAATGTAACTGTGTTCTGTACTGAAGATGACTTCATAATATACTGGTGTTCAGGTACACAGGAAACTTGCATCTGAGATGGCTTCCAATACAGCCCATTATTACTTAAATTGTGAGTGTGTAACTGCATTATTTGAAACAGATAATTAGTATTTGAAAATGCCAAAATTAATAGTTATGCTTAGTCTCTCCATACATTACTTTTTTTTTTTCCCACCCCGCAGTCACATAATTGACTCTTTTCAGCCTCTAAGTTGAATAAAGATTAATGTGTTTCTTCACAACTTTTTAGCAAGCTGGAAGCTTGTCTTGTTGGCCTGGAAATTTTATAATGGAGGATTGTATGCCTAATACACTAAGTAGCCTTGAGGAACAAACAAGTGATTTCTACAGCATGGACGAGACCCGCATCACACCTGTTCAGCAGAATTCACCACCGAAGTATTTGGGAGTAGAAGCAAATAGAATGTTAACACCTCTACAAACCATTCCAGAATTTGCAGAGACACTAGATCTTATGGAAATTGTAAGTTTGTATTCCTTGTTAAAAAGAAGAGTGAATGGGAATTTCAGCTTACGCAGTATGTGTAAAATACTCTTAAAACTAGCTTATTTTGTATTTGTCTATAATTTCCACCTTATCAAGTGATTTATTGCTTGTTTCTAAAGAACTGTGTTTTAAAATATTCGGTGTTTTATGATTGTATGACAGACACGGGGAGAATAATTCAGTATGTGGCTTTTGGAGGTAGAAGGCTGATAGACTGGCTTGGACATTGTGATCTTGGATAAGCCTTCTTGTGTTTTGCATCTTGCCTGACAGGATCCAGTAGCATGGAGCGATACCTGTTTTGAGCTTTCCGAGGCTGTTGTGTCCCCAGTCAAGCCAGCTCCAGTGAAACTAATGCGGCTTCAGCACAGTGAAGGGACTGCCGACTGCCAGTATAACGTTGGTGTTATGCTGGATGGCAAAAACCACAGCAGCATCAGTGGGGACGAGGACACAGTTTTTTCAACAACCTCAAACTTAACTAAGTTCAGCAATCCACCTGCCATCCTGAGAAAGAAGAAGAAATTGCGTGTTGGGCAGTCCCCGGTTGCTGATCTGAATGATGGCCTGTGTAACGACACTGTCAATGTTGCACTAAAGCGGACGCCAGTGAAAACACTACCATTTTCTCCATCACAGGTGAGTGTGTTTTTAAATATGGCTAAACATGAAGACTGTGGTGTGTGGGTTATAGTTTCTTCCCTAGTAGTACATTGTAGCTTAAATCAGTATGTCAAAAAACTTCTTAAAGCATCTGCGTAAGGGTAAACGTCTTAAAAATATATCATTGAACGACCTCTATTTTGAAGACTGATAGTGAGGGTGGCAGCAGTGGTGAAAACCTATGTCTCAGCTCATACTTTCTCATGCAAATAATTGTTGATAGAGACCTTTTGTCTCTGTGACCTAATTAAGTAGTAGGGATTTTAAGAAGAAAATTAAGATTTCAGCACTAAGTGTAAGTCAAGAATAGAGTAGTGAGGTTTGTCAGTAAAGTCTTTCAGATATATGTATATAATTTGGGGGTTTTTGCTATTCAGCACAATGGTGAAACTTTGTCCTGCAAGGTTGCCTATTTTTTTTTCTCATCTTGTCTTTAGTTTTTCAATACTTGCTCTGGAAGTGACCAATTTAACTTTGAAAATCCTGCATTTACATCAACTCCAATCTGTGGGCAGAAGGTTCTTATTACAACTCCTCTACACAAGGAAATGACACCACAAGATCAAAAGGAAAATGTGGGGTAGGTTTATTACATTAAACATCTGGTGGTGTTATTAAATTCAACTTCAGTACACATGAGGTAATGCTATGGTGATCTCAGTACTTTTAGATTCATGGTGGTGATGTCTGTTTGTAAATGAATTTATGTTAAAATGTTTCTTAGATTTATTACATTGCTAATGATAAAATATTAAAATGCACGTATGAACGCTTTTCTATGCTTGAATAGTTTTAGAACTCCCACCATGAGAAGATCTCTTTTGGGTTCAACACCAAGGACACCAACTCCTTTTAAAAATGCTTTGGCTGCTCAGGAAAAAAAGTATGGTCCCCTCAGACTTATGGTATGTGATGATACCATTTCTTTTCTTCTTTGTTGAAGTCTAAATGCCCTCTTGGTTTTGAGGTATTGTAAGCCTCAGTGTGATCTTAGAAAACATTTACTTATCCTAGAGAACAACTAGAATGTGAATCAAAAATGCTTCAGATTTGGTTGTTAGACTTGTGTTCTTCAGTGTGGTACGGAGGCATTGTCTCCTTGAATAGTGATTTGGTATATGTAATCATTTAATCCACAGTAATCTTAAATGCATCAGTTTCATGTTTGTGAGTTGTTTTATATTTGCATTGCCTTGCTAACACGGGATCTCTTACAAAGTGGTTACATAATTGCCTTAAATTTTAATTTTAATACTTAGGATTTTATTCTTTCAAAAGAAAAATTGTAAGTCAGAGAATGAATGGGTGTGGGTTCTCCAGCTGGGTAATCTGGGAAGAGCAAGCTGCTGTAGATGAGTATGACTGACCTCACTATTTTAAACAACTTTCACATTTCACTTGAAAAACTGCATTATCTTTGAATCCTCTGGACTATATAAGAACTGAGTTGTTCTTTGGTTTTGGTTCTTCTACAGCACTAGGACTGAAACTAGGTCTTTACCACAGAGTGATAATCTTGAGTGATGTTTGCAGTTCTTTTCATCCTAAATCCCAAAATTTTAGTATAGAAGTTTATGATCCTCTTATTTTTTGGCTGTCACAGACTTTTTGTTTTGTTTTGTTGACTATGGATAATGTTACCTTTTTTTGTTAGTTTGTTGCAAATGAATTCAATTTTTGTTCTCTTCCTAGCCTAGCTAAGGTATGTTAATACATAATAACTTTTGGAATTCAGTAGACATATGCTTTTCAAGTTCTGAAAAAATTCCAGCCAATATATATTGACTGCTTTTCTGCAAACACAGAAGGTAGCTCAGACTTTGCCACAGGGCTTGGCACCATCTGTGTAACCCTATAGATTCACAGTCCCTCACTATGCAAATGGAGTGGTTTGGCATTCCTGTTTCTGTCCACTATTAACCTCCTGTTCAAAATCAAATTTTGAGGACTTAAGGGAATTCTTCTCCTGTTGGTACACAAAGGAGCCATCTGTATGGCTTCTGTGAAATTCTGTACTGTACTTAGGACTATCAATGTCTTATTCAAAGATTTGTGTTAAAATTGGTATAAATTCTTTTGACAACAACAGTTATACATTTCTAGTACAGATTTTTAGTACTTTTTAATGCACGTATTTATACGTATATGTGTTTATGTAGGTATTTAGTATATACACATTATTTTTATCCCTTTTATCACTGGATAACCATTGCTAATAAGTGCAAACTAGTAGTTTGTCTTCTTCAATGCTGCCTTGCATTTTTGAGGCATTGTGTATATGCATGCCTCAAAAATGCAAGCATGTATGTGTTTTATCTGGCTAGAAATAATGTGGAGTAAAATGAACTTTAAAAAATCTTCATAGCCTTGAAATGTAGCCCTGTGGTTTTTTACTACAGTAGCTTAGGCCCTTTCTTTCTATGTTTTGCAAGATCCCTTTTCTGGCCTACATTAGCTGTAAGTAGAATGTTGTAAGAACTGGCAACTAATAGACTTCCTGTATTTTCTTTTTCAATTTTAATTAATCTTTAGTCACAACCACTTGCTTTCTCGGAGGAAGACATTAGGGAAGTTTTGAAAGAGGAAACTGGAACAGATATATTTCCCAAGGAGGAAGATGACACTTTGTATAAAAACTGCAAGCCGGAGGTAATATGACAATAGTAGTTTTATATAGGGAATAACTGCTTTTAAATAATATTTTACAATTTTTCTCTGCAAAATGTTTATTTCAGCACAACTTTTCTAAAAAAGTCAGAAAATCACTGGTCCTAGATTCACAGGAAAAAGAAGAGGTTGGGGCCCAGCGCTTGACAGAAGATAACAGTTTAGATGTACAGGTAAGAATTAAACTAAACTAAACTGACTGAAGAATGTCACTGGCAGCAGTATTACTGTGGAACTGTGTATCTTTTGTTCTGTCAACTAAAATAAATCTTTGGACTGAAGCTGCTAGATTCATACATCTAGAAAGTGAAAAATACCTTCAGTTTGAAATACTATTTTAAGTACTTAAGAAATAGGTGAGAATTGGGCTTGAATTCATTCATGAATGTTCCTTTTCAGTCCTTCAGAATAGGTAAAATAATGTGAATGCTTTGCTGGTTTGTAGCAAAGCTGTTTCCATGCTGGTTGCCTATAAACTTTAGCATACACAGCATGGTGAAGCTCTCTGTAATATACCAGGAAGATGACATTTGCTCCTGTGCTGTGCATGCTTGACAGTCTGGCAGATGTGTTCCGAAAATACCTAATTGCATATTAGGCAACATACTTTTCCTGCTTCACATAGTAGGGGAATACTTTAAGAAATATCAAGCATGTAAAAGATGAAGTTTGTGTGCTTTGTCTGCCTAAAGGATTTTGAATACTTCTGCCTAACAACCAAGATGTGAAGAAATCAGATATGAGGCTATTTTGATCCCTCTTTCCTTTAAAAAGAAGCTCAATGTTTTTTCAGTTGAGTAATTGAATAGCTTATTCTTAAGTCTCATAGGAAAACTTCGTTCTAATGAGTTCTTAGTGCATGTATGTGTTTAATTCTTTAAGAGTAAATGTCTGTGATTCTTGATTAGGTGTAAGGCTATATTCAGGATGTAGGAGCCAAGGTCTTTAAAAAGACTGTGTAAGGTGCTTAGGTCATACTCCTCTCTAGCTGGTTTTCTAAATTCCCTTCTAAAGTTGCCTCTCAGACTGTGCCAAGCCTTCATGTATTGGCACCTGGTGGGAATTGCCAGCTTCTCCAAGAACATCTCTTGGGAGGAGCAGCAGTGCTGTAGCCATTCCAGTCGTGACCAAAATGCCTGGTGTTCTCTTAGTAATGTCTTGTTATGGCACAGGATATTGTGTATTGCTGAGTCCAGATTGTTAAGATACACCATGGTGTTGTGGTCTGATGGATGCAAGGGACTGGGGAAAAGTTGATTTTCCTTCATTTTCAGGAGGAATACTGGTGCAACAGGAACATTCACTCCTAATAAGAGAGATAGTGGTAGTGTCTTATTTAAAAATGAAAAATATACTAGTCTTTAAGTAGAGATTGTGTGTCCATGTGATGATGGTTTAGGAATAAGGTCAGAGGTAGAATAAACACTTAAAGGTGGTTTAAGGCAGTTTAATGGGGTGTTTTTGTAAGCAAGCAAGTATTTATGCCACTGTTACTGTCATCTAAGTTTTAGTCTTTTAAATTGACATATATCTGTCTTCAACTTTTGTATACTGAAGCTGGATTAATTTATTTCTATTTCCATAGCTTTAAAATTCTTCTGGAATGATCCATCCAGTGCTTATTTCAGTTCTTAAAGCAGTTCCTCCCCCTGAAACTGATGTGATCTTACTTTTTTGATTCTAGTCTCCTTGTCCTTACTTTCACAAGGGTTGTCCTAGAAGTGAATCACAAGCTTTTTTCGTTAAAACTGTTCTGTAGCTACCAATCTTGTTCTTAACAAAATGCATCAGAGTAGTGTGGCTTTAGAGTAAAGAAACTGTCTACTCAGTGATACCTAAACCATGCTAGCAGCTGCTTGTTGTACTGTGCTTGACTATGTGTATGTGTATTGACTATGGATCCCAGTAATGGACCAGGCTAATTCTTGAGATGCTGTTCATTACATTTTCTTTTCATATTATTTCCTAGGGTATTTCTGATAGTATTTTCTTTATTTTACATTTTGGCTTCTCTGAACACAGCAGTTGAAGTCTTTTTGTATTAATTACTAATTATTATTCCTGTTCCCTGCTCTCTTTTTTGTTAATAGTCAAAAAATGCATATACCACATCTTTATTAATGACACCATTGTTGGAAATACAGGACAACAGATGTAACCTGACATCAGAAAAACAGGATACAAATCCAGCAAACAAAGCAAATGCAGTAATTAAGAAGAAACTGAATGCATGTGCTACAAAAAATGTCAAAATGGAGAAAGCTCTTCAGGTCTGGATGCAAAGAATTCTGTTAGTGGATTAACAAAGAAATTTTGTGTTGTTTTGTTTTTGTCTTGCAGTAATGTCTGGAATTGTTGAAATCAGTGATCCAGTTTCAGTCAGTGTTTCCATGATCCTTATTTCTTTTAAGTTGGTCATTTGTCCGCAAAGTGTTTATTCATAGCTAAGTTCTTTAAATACAACCCTGATGTTTCACACTTTGTTTCAGTGAAGAAAACTGATGTTCCACTAAGATTTTGATGTGGGGGGAAGAAAACAGGGTAGAGGAGACCTACAAAACAGGTCTGAGTGCCCAAGACTAGGAGTTAGAAAACTTGATCTGGTACAAACTAAACTTCTTTAGGACTTTCATTTCTCAAATTTGTGTGGTGCTTACTCATCATAATAAGCCCAGTGGGATTCATTAGGTAGAGTTCATCCACAGGTTCTGTTTGGTAATTGTTCTTGTAACAGGCCTGTTCTTTTACATCTGTGTATTTTCCATACTGGTAAAATCATGGAACCTAGTTTCTCTCTGTGTATGTCCTGACCACCAGCTTTAAGAAGAGATTCTTTGACCTGACTTTGTACCAATTCTAGTTTGTCCCAGAGGGAGTTAATGTATGAAGTTTTTTGTCTTCTCAGAATATCTACAGCTCTGTATTAATGAAAAAAAAAAAAAGACAGGACACCTGGAGCCTGATCTTCCATATTCTACTTAATTGCTTTAACAAGGATGTTTTTAACTACAGAGACAACAGTATTACTTTCTGACCTTTTCTTATGAGAGGGCATAACAAAGTTCATTTAATTGTGATATTAAAATTTTTAAAAAAATAAGAAAAATTTCTTCTGCGCTGAATTGTAGCAAAGGTGAATACATCTGTCTGGCCCAGAAGTATGGTCTTTAGAACACCTAAAAGGGGAGTTTAGTTATAGTATACTCACAAATATTTTCATTGAACCATCTTTTTTCTCTTTCCCCAGAGAAATTCCCTTTCAGTTTTGTGATCTCTCTAACCCCAAGTCCCTTCCATGAATCAAGTTCTGCTTAATTGACAGAGAAACTCAAACAGCTAATTTTCTTTGTGAATCTATATGCGGGACTGATCCTTTGGATCAGTTTCTAGCTCAGTGTGGGAGGGAGAGGGTCTTGCATTCTTCATCATGCTGCAATCAGCCAGTGTCAGGTCCAATTTGGAGCTGAAACGAATCAGCTCCAGATTCAGTACATCATGTGAAGGTGTAGCCTTTGTTTCATGGAAAAAGCAGGACTAGTAAGCTTAATTATTCTTCCATTCATCATTTTTATTCCAAATTCCTTTGCCATTTATCATATATTCCCCAAAAATCTGACCATTCTTCCACAGCTGCCACTTGGTTCAGTAAAGTTCTTCACAGTCTTCTTTTTCAGCTCCCAAATCATTTTATCTTACTTGGTGTCTCCAGACAGCTGTCAGTAATGTGTTTTTCTGCCTGTTGAACTTAGCACATTTAAAGAGGAAGTTATTCAGAGAGAAGATAACTTAATTCACTTCTCTTTTATGTGTTAATTGTTGAACTGGTTAGACTCTGTTGAAGAGTGTTCTTCATTTTGTGTGTTAGAATTTGAAACATAACCCAGCTGGATTAAGGGGTAGAGAGGGAGCTTTGTCACAGATTTTCGATATTGTACTGTAGAACTGGATCCTTCTCAGTAAAATATACTATTGCTAGGCTTTAATAATTTATTATTACTCTGAAACATTGTATGAGAATTGCTCAAGTGTTTTAGTTTGTTAAAAGAACCTTTTTAACAGAATTTTATTTTATGCAGCCAAATCGTGACTGGGAGGCAGTTGTTTATGGAAAAACAGAAGACCAGCTTATCATGACTGAACAAGCTAGGAGGTATCTGAGCACATACACATCTACCAACAGCAATTCAAGGTCTCTGATACTGTGATGGTCACTGCAGCTGACAACCATCTCTTTCCGTTGAAACTGAAACAATGTTGAAGGCAATTCCCGCATGGTACTTGGGAATTAAGTCTTTGAGAGAGTCTGCCAAGGGAAACCTTAAAGCTACCTTAAAGCTTCCTTTCTTCTTTTGACTGACAAAGAACTGACATGAAGCTCTTGCATTCTTTACAAAGGGATACCGCAAACAGTTCTGCAATGAATTTTTAGATATTAAAAGAGTGCCCCCTAAAATATAAAGAAGGGTAAAATACATTGCAGTACTGTACAAAATGTAAAATACATTGCAGTACTGACAGTTTTTAGGTCTATTTTTCATATTTATTCTTTTGACTTGCATCGCTTTTTTATCTGTTAGAGCATTTTCAATATAGAGTAGGTTTATAGGTTGTTACTGGTTTCCAAATGAGCAACATACATGACTGAATGTGCTTTTGCTTATGTAGCATTTTTCTAGTATATAAAGAAACACAATGGAAAGGAGTACAAAGGAAGGATAGGAAGTTGCACTACTAATTTTTTTGGTATGCTGCAAAACAATGAAATTAACTACAGTGTTAAATATATTTATTTGCAAATGGTACTAGAAGTAGGCAGAGGGGGTGAATTAAGTTTAGTGTAAAGCATCAGTATTTTCTTCATAAATCTCAAAATGAGATGATTGTTGAATGTATTGTACAGTATGTAGGAACAAGGAAAATTTTGTAAATTGGAAAGGAGTCTGTTTTTATAATTTATTTCCATTTCAAAGCTTAAATGTAGATATTTATATGTATGCAGGTTGTCTAGAGGCCAATGTTGTTTCCTGTTAAAACAGCTAAAATGAAAAAAGGACAAGTTTAAAATATATGAAATAGCAGAAGAATTACAGTGGTGAAGTGTAAAAATCTATGCTGTATGTTACATCTACATAAAGATTGCACTATAGCCCTAAAATCATGTTGGTCTACAACATAATTACAAGGTATTCCTGTATTATACAGCAACTGTTCCTGTACCTTGTTTAAATATATTTAGAAAGAAATGGTGAAGTCTTATATGGTGAAGACTGAGGAGTACTTTGTCCTGCATAGGAATTAAAAACTAATGCATTTTCAATATATATATTTTATTCTTTTTTTTTTTTAAAGAAACTTGGCACCTTGGATCTCAAAACAATTGTATCTGCACTTAACTTTGACCATTATATACTGACTAAATGTTTGAAGAGCAAAGAGAACGTTCTTTTATTTATGAAAAATCTTTGTCCTTATTTAAAGGTATACAGGTCACAACACTTGCTTTAGTTGCCTATTTTAGGTATTTGCACTTATTTTATGTCTTTATTTTTGATTTTGAAGGAATGTTTTGGTTTGCTTTTGTTGTAGAGATTTTTATGTAGTTAATTTCGAGCAATTTATAATGGAGTGCTCTCAACAGATGCTGACAGGTAAATAGAATTGTACACTGTAGTTTTAGTTATTTATAATTCAAACACTCTTCCTCTCCACTCCCGGGTGTGCTGCTACAGATCGTGGCAGAATCGGCTTGCTGCTATGAGAGATGGAAAGAGCGAGCATCATATGCACTGTATGTAAAATTACATGATGTCAGGTTCTCTAGTTAACTTTATGAGATCAACCAGTACTATGCAGGGTGTGGAAAGTGTTCCTAACACTTTAATATCAAAGATGGTAGAGAAGAATTAATTAATGGAGAATTTTAACATGTGATGAGTGGCACTAGGAAGGTAATGGGTTCTTACACTTTTTTAAAGCATCTCAAAGCTTATACAATCCTTGTTTTTATGAGCTTTTTGATATTGGCTCTAATAGTAGTAGGCACAAACATTTTTAGCAGTTTTTAATTCACTTCAAAATTTTAAGGGGGGCGGGAATCCTATTATAAGCAAGGGATCAGAAAATGCCCATCATGCCAGGATTATTCCTCACCTAGCAAAATTTAGAGGAGTCAATTGGAATTCTTGGCAGTACTAGATTTAGATGTGCATTACCAGAATGGATTTAACAGCAACATGTAATGCTGGAGACAGCATTTAATTCACAAAAAATGAAATCAGACATTAAGACAGAATGACTATCTAGAATCTGGATGGTATACTGAGGTAGAAATGGTATCATCAAAGCTACCTATACCAAGTTTAAGCATAGATTTATGGTAAGTAGTAATAATTTGTGTTGGTATTGGTTGGATCGTTTAGTTAACTCCTACTTTGTTGTTTTAGCAGGAAGGTTTTAATCTTTCATATGTCAGGCATCTTATTACTTTTTGAATGTTGTGTGCATTTGCATTTCTTTCAGTTTTCAGGTAAATTATACATGCAGCAGCCAAACTTGCATGAAACCTAAATACATATTACACCATATTTTCTTCTAAGGTTTGACACAATGTGCAACAAATGCCTTGTTTATCTTAGTTTTTGTTGTACTATAAACTTTTCTTTTATGTAAGAGAATCTCACAGTACAGACCGTGTTAATGTCAGAAATAAAGCATCTATCTACCAGGTTACTGTAAGTGTCTTTTGTTTGAAAACTGTAACACTTAGAGCTTGTTAAAGCAATGTGTACTTATGTGTGCCTGTGGAACTGCAAGAGGCCTGTGTTTTCTGGACTGGGCAGAGACAGCAAGCATGGGAATCAGTGGGTTACACATGATGGAGTACCTTGGCAGTACCTGCTTCAATCCAACCTGCATGTAGGCTTACTTGTATCTGATTATCAGTTTATATCTGTCTCTCAAACCTGTAACACAATTTTTTATGTGTAAAAGACAATTTGAGGAATGAATGCTGATAATGTAAAGGTTTTGTTACATTCCTTTCATTTGCAGGGTAGAAGTATTTTAGTGTGTGTGCCTGAGTCCTGGGAGGTAAATGCAAGTTTAAGGTGTGCAGTGTGATTTTATTTTTTTTTCTCCTCTAAAGTAGTTCTCACAAACATGTAGTAGTCTGAGTCAGTGTTAGACTTAAACTCTCTTATTTTGATAGAAACATGGGCATTCCATACAAACTTTCCAATTCCTTTCCCAGTTTTGTGACAATATAAATGACAATTAAGGTAGTCTGTTGAAGGAAAAGGACGAGAGGGACTAATGAGCCAATTCTAGCTTTAAGCTGTGTGAGCAAACTCTGACTGTGACAGGGGCTTTGCTGAGGTTTTGGCAGTCATAGCCAAACCACTGTAAGAGTAACCTGCAGACCTGCTCATGTTTGTTTGCAAGTGTGAAGTTTTCCATCACTTGGGACAAGAGAGGTGGACTGACTAGAACTTCAGTTTGTCTCATGGCTGGCTTCTGATGTCTGAAATGGGGGCAAAGTGTAGGTATAGGAAAGCAAAGTCTAATGCAACAAGTTCATTTTTCTTTCCTGAGTGAAACAAAGTAGAGAAGATGGACAGCCAGTAAGGCGGGTTTGGCAGGAACTGCAATCCTAAGTTTTATTATATGAAAACTCTGGAAGCTTTTTTTATGGGTCTGACTTTTACTTGGAAGAAATGGTCTTTAAGAAGTGGATTGGTGAGAATAATCCCAGTTCCTACTGCTGTTACTCAGCTTTTACATGAGAATAACTTACAAGATTTGCACCAAACTAAAACTGATCCAATGCTGTGAATGAATCAAGCTTTGTGAAATAAGGGGTTTGACACTGACTCTTAATGGACCAAGGTTGCACCATACCTGTGACAAAGACACACAATGCCAATAAAAATTTTGAAACTGAAGTTGATTCTTGCATTTGGTTTTGTGACAAATACTTTGATGAAGGCTCAGTACCTAGGCAGAAAATACACTGATGACTTCTAATGCTAGACCTCATTTAATTTTTTTTCATAAATTCCCTTGACGTTGGATAAGCTGAAGCTTTACAGGCTTAAATGCTTACTTTCATGAGGAAGCTGTGGATTACTGTTTCTGAGCCAGGAGAGCCAAAAGATTGGTCC
The DNA here is from genome assembly GCA_013400955.1 of Drymodes brunneopygia. Taxonomy (NCBI): domain Eukaryota; kingdom Metazoa; phylum Chordata; class Aves; order Passeriformes; family Petroicidae; genus Drymodes; species Drymodes brunneopygia. The sequence continues at coordinate 443,413 of VZTZ01019068.1, forward strand.
CTCTTGAAGCTGCAGCATTACTGGTCTGTGTGGCTTCCCCTGGAGAGAGCCAGCTTATCCCTCGAGTGGGTTGGATTCTTGCCCTGCTGCTGAAGGCAACAATGGGTTCCTTGTAGTTCTGCTAGCATGGTGTGTTGGAAGAACAGGTAAGCTTTGGACATTTATACACAGTCTTACATTTTTGTATGAAGTAAAAATCCAAATGCTCAGACTCACTATATCACCTTAATGAAGAAATCTCAGTAGTGGAGCTTCTGTTTTCATCTGGAGTAAGAGATGTGCAATATGGCATTCTTCAGTTTCAGCTTGTGTTGGTGGTGTGGTTTTATTTTTAAATTTCATTTTCTCTTCTGCTTCATTGCTGTGTGTGTTTTTTGTGAGATACAGATCTGAAAGGAGCCCTCTGACAGTGCCCATTGTTGGGCTGTATCACCCCAGTGATGCAGTTGCTAATGCAATGGGAGTTCTATCTACCTGCTACTATGTTTTACAGAAAATTTGGGTGTATTTTTAGAGACCTATGGATTATTTACTTGACCTCTGATTTCCTGTGTTATCATCCCCCCTGATTACAGAGAATTGATCTTAATGGTCTTCGTGCGGGCAAGATGGGAATGGGCTGTGTATTGGCTGGCAGTGATGGATGTGTGACTGTCCTGTGTCTGAGGGAAAGGGGATGCTTTCCTCTTCTGGAGAGGGAAAATTCTGCTTACTCAGCATTTACTTCCTTACCCACCATTGGCCAGTTACTTGGTCACAGTTACTCCTTGTAAAAATGATGTTTGGTGATTGCACAACCTTCAGAGCTTCAGAGCACTCCTTAGAGTGTTGTGCACTCTGCTTTGAAATGGTCCGTCCCATAGGTCGAGGAATATTTGCTCAGCTTGCTGGGGGTGTCAAGTTCTTACACCCGTAGGCATTAAATAAAAAACAATTAAAAAATTATCAAGAGGACATACCAGTAGGGCAGACAAAGAAAACTCAGAAAAAAGTGCTTATTGAAGACTGTTCATAAGCAGCAATACTTTGTATCTCGGAAGGCTTTGTAGGAACTATCTGAACAGCACGAGCTATGCGTACACGTTCGGTGCAAATACAGAGTTTGGAAAAGGAAATCAGCTTTGTACATCGGAGCAGCTGAGTATGTGCTCCCATGTACACGCAGAGATGAGGTGGTTTGCGCTCGTCTCAGAGCTGAGTGCCGTGCGGGCAGACAGCGTCCTTGATCGCCCACTTCTCACGCTGGCAGGCGAGTGTTTGTGGCAGCTCGGTGTCCGAGAGGACTCGCCCCGGCGCCGGGGCTGGGGCTGCGCATCGAAGGGGAAGCGTGAGCCGGGCTGAGCGGGGCGAATAGCCGGATAAATCAGCCGCCGGCAATTTACAAATGAATGCCACGTTCTCCTCAGCCATACGGAAACGGGATCAGCGGTGTCTGGAGGGCCCGTGTCACCAGAAGTAGGCCAGTTTGTGCGTCGTCCTGCGCTGGCAAACGGCCAGGCTTTGTGTGCTCCAGACACCAGATGGGAAGCAATTATGAGTGTGACAAGCGGGTCATCTGGCAGACACTTTGTGGACCTGCTGTTGCATAATTTTTGGCGGGAAGAGGAGAGTTTTTTCTTTTCTTTCCCCTGCTCTCCCCCCCTCCTTTCTTCTTTTTTCTTTTTCTTCCTTTTTTTTTTTTTTTTTTGTTGTTGTTGTTGTTTTTGTTTTTTTGGTTGTTATTGTTAATATAGCATCTCCTTTAGCAAACTTCCAGTGACAGGGTATGGAGCATCCTGTGTTTGCTGAGCTGATGCTCCTTTTGTGCCTTGTGGTGAGCACTCTGGAGTGCAAGCATTTTCCCCTGGGCCAACAGTAAGTGATGGTTATGCTTGTGTTTGTACATTGTGTAGTTTGCAAATAGTGGCCTGCAGTGCTGGCATGGCTGTTTTAGCCACTTGGCCTGCCACGCTGGGGCAGAAGACTTCCAGCATACAACAGGAGAATGAGGGATCCTGGAAGCTCCCGAAGCAGCATGGACCTGGTTGGTTGCCCAACAGTGAGAGAGAAATTTCCAATCTCCCTGTAGGGGCAGGTGGAGGGGGTGGACCTTTTGGCAGCTGGGACCAACATGGGACCTCATCGGTTTGTCCTTTGACCATAGTCACTGGCCTGTGAAAGGGGAGTTCTGCAAACACGGACAAATCAGCTTAGCTGGCTCCAGCTGAGTGCGACAATGCAGCCCCTCGGCTAAGAGCCTGTTGCTAATTGCATGGGGCAAATGTGCAAAACATATTACATCTTCCATTGCTTTTGTCTGGCTGGCTGGGGGAAAATGGCAAACACGGCCTGGGTCACCCGAGGTCGCCCTTTTCAGGGCGCAGTGGAGGCGGCAAAAGTCTGAGCAGGCACAGGGGCTCCACTGATCCTGACCCAGAGAGGAGAACCAGGGCTGGCTGGCAGCAGATGCCTCTCTCCCCACAGAGCTCCTGAGGAGCTTGGTGACAAGGTGGGGCATCTGACTCCCTCCCTCAGCAGCAGCTCAGGGGCGAACATGGGTATAAACAACATGTCAGGGGGAATTTCTCTTCACCTGAAGTGCTCTCATCTCATGCATATAGTGAATGGCCCTCAACCATGTGTCTGTAAATAGCTGCAGAATTTGAATCCTGGAAATCATGTTCATTAAAGCTTTTAGGTCCAGAGCCTCGATTCAGCTCATGACAGACACTGTCAGCAGTTTTATGGATGGTCCTGTGCGGGCTGAAAGTTGTACTCAAGGATCCTTGTGGGGCCCTTTCAGCTCAGCACATTCTGTGGTTCTGTAATGTTTCCTGCTGGTAAACATTTGCCCAGGAGTCATCAGGATCTGTGCTCATAACCCAGCCTGGCCTTGTATGGGTTAGCATTGTGTTCCTTGCCCTTGGGGAAGGCAGGAGTAAGCATGCATCTTTCTCTCCTTTCCAACTTTAAATGAGCAGGTAACAGCAAGGTAAGAAGAGAAATGTTGCCCTGAAGAGAATTAGTGGTTGCAAGAGCAATTTCAGGGAAGAAGTACCTGAAGCCTCTAATCCTGTTCATCTTCCCATGTTTTGGTGCCAGGCTCTGTGATAAGGGAGGTGTGAGCACCCCAGCTCCAGCCCACCTCCCTGCCCCACAGCAGCTCAGCTCTGCAGGTGGACAAGCTCTGGATCTGGCTGTCAGCAGCACTCCCTGTCTACCTCATCCTTCTATGTCCTTTAAACTCTTTTGTTAGAGACTGCTTGCATTCATAGCAAAGGTGCTTGGAGCCAGCTCTGCTTAAAAATGCACATAATTAAAAATGTTGAAGAAATTGACCATGGATTGCACAAGGTCCGATTATGGCAGGATGGGAGAAAAAGATAATGTTGACTTAGTTAAAATCTGTAGAGCTAAGTGAGCAGGACCAGTGGCACTGAGTGCTGATATTAGATGTCATGAAGTTTGGAGCTGAACTCACATGCACAAACCCCTAAAGTTCAGGTGGTGGCTGGACCAAAGCATGTGTCATTGGACCCTGGTAACTTTTTTCCTATTAGGCTTTACTTTTATTTTTTAAATTTAATTTTTAAAATTTTATTTCATTTTTAGTTTAAAGTCTGAGAGATCATTTGGGAGATGTTTTTATGTCTAATGACTGACGACAGAATATTTTCAGGCAGAATTTGTTGCAATTTTTTGTCTCACAAAGAGTGTGATGGCAGGATAGAAGTGACTACATTGTAGCATAATGCTTATGGGCCACAGTTTTTTTTCTTTGCATAACCCCAGAACAAAAAGTCTTTCTGGCTCTTTACTGGACACAAATGAAGCTGTTGGCTATTGATTTACTTAAGTGGTATGACAGCTGCAAAGCAGGCAGAACATAGATCTTGGAGGGAAGAAAGAACTTCAGATACCTCAATAGCTTTACTCTGTAGCAGTGACCTTCATTTGCTGGGTTAGTTGCTGGACTTGTTCCCTGACCTGGATGGTTTGCTGTGACCTCATACCCAGCAGTCAAGTGGTAATGCTAAAAACTCTGTTTGGGTTTGAGTGAGAAAGGAGGTTTTGGTTCTGAAAGTCTGGGGAAGGCTTGAAATGAGCTGGGGAGGTGAGGGATGCAGGCACTGCCCCGAGTCTGTGCTGCTCAGTTTGTCCCAGCAGTGCTCAGGAGCACACAGGTGCTCTGACAGACCTGGCCTGGAGCCTGCGCAGGGGAAAGCTTGAAAATATTTAGCTTTTACTTTCAAAAGTGGTTTTAATCCACACCTGGATGCCTCACAGCACTGGAATATGTTGAAGCATTTGTGGGAATATTTTTCTTATCATACTGCACTGTGTGAAATGTTTTCCATGAGGAATTTTCATAACCATGCACCAGAACCAGCTGAGGTTTGTGCCAGAGACTCAGAGCTGGCTGTTCACAAGGGTGCAGACACAAGGGCTGGTTTTGGTGTGCTGTCTCTGCCCTGCAGCATATGGTACATGAGCAACCCTGGTGTTGTGAGGTGCAGTGCTGCCCTTGGGTCACAGTGCACAGCCAGTCTGGGGTGGTGGTGACAGTACCCTCTTACCCAGCTGTGTGCAGCCTAAGGTGACACGTGCCCAGCTGTCCTGGATGTTTATGGAACAGCAATAGAATAATTTTGCATAGCACTCTTGCCAACGTATGATGGAAGTCCTTTCATTTCCTGGTAGGTGACACCTGCCAGGTCTCCCTGCCTGTGCTGGTTATCAAGATGCAGGCACTTGGATAATAGCTGTGTGCATTTGCCCTGATTCACATGGACTTTGTGCTATTTTCCCATGGGAAATGAAAGCAAACAAAGCAGTTGCTTTTGCAGTGGGTGATGGGGGTTTGTGGTAGGGTTGCTGGCTGGGGGAGGGTGAAGTTGGATGTCCCCTGGCTTGATGCCCCAGCAGGACACAGCTACGCTGTCATTTGGGAGAGGGTGTTGAGCCACAGGGGAAAGTGTGTGTGTCAGTGGCTGGTTTTGAACAACACCTATCCTCTGTGCAGCAAGTGTGAGGCAAGATCTCCTTGATCAAGTGAGGTGTTGCTCTGTAAGGCAGCTTTTGTGTCCTGTGCTGCAGAGGGCTGGTGCAGGGCTCATGCATGTGCTACTTTCTCTCTGAAATAATCTGCTTAAACTAACAGCCCTCCAGCTGGGAGCACAGCTAGATGCTGAGAGGATGACTTGGGAGTTTTCCTTCTGTTGTGGATTCTGTGGTAGGAGTACTAAAGGAGTTTTGGCGCTGACCTGATGATTCCTAGGGACAAAAGGGATTGCTGTAACTGACCTGACTATTGCATAAAACTGTCTCCATAATCTCATTTATCTCTAACTTCACCCCAAACATCTGTTAAATAGTCAATTACAGTGCATCAAAAAAGAGATTAGAGGGCAGAGGGCTCTTTAGCATTTGTCAGATCCTGGAATAAGGAAGTGTTCAAGTTGCTTTGAGTTTTTTCAAAAAATATTGCTCCTCACGGAAAGTATCAGGTCCAACACTGAGAGCAACTAAACACTGAAGTTGGCACTGCTGGGTCCCTTTTGTGAAAGAAAGTGTTCTCCTTTGGCATGAAGTGAGCCCCCTCCTCTGGAGCCTGTGGAGAAGGCTTCCATGGCAGCAGGGCACAGTCCCAGAGGTTACGACTGGTCAGAGCCTCCTTCAGCATTTTGATGACTGCATCATGTGCTGGCTTTGTGTTTCAGGTGAGCTACTGAAAAGCAGTCCATGGGCCATCAGGAGCTGTGTGTTAACTTTATGCCTGCTCTGTCTGAGTTTTGAAACTTACTTTGCCCCATCTTATATTAATAGTCATGGTTGAAGTTTTCAGCTCGGTGGCTGTGATGCAATTCTGTGACTTTATAAATACATGTGGTTTATCACAGCAGAGCAGTTTTTGTACCCTATTTTTAGGCACTGAGATTAGCTGGAGTAGATTTTTATTTTATTGATGTCTGCTTTTACCAAGCCTTTAAATGTCTTGCAGAACAGCGATATGCAAGCCTGTTAATACCAACACTCTCCTGAGAGACATGAGTCAGAAGAGGAAGGTGCCAGCCAGGTTAGCTGGTGACAAAGGGAGAGATGTGAAGATGGAGCCTGTGTCTGAGTAAAGCAGAATTTACCTCTGCACACCTCTCTTCTCCATTTGACGATACCCAGAATGGAAGTGCAGGGGTTTCCCACCCTCTGGGAAGAGCATCCACATCTCTGCAGGGTGTCTGAGGGGTGATGCAACCCCAAAACCTGGTTATGGACCTGGACAACCCAGTGGAGTGACTGGAAGGCTGAGAACATCTGTGAAGCTGCCCTGCTCTCAGAGCCGTGCTCCATATCAGGATGATGCTGGTGTGTGATATTTGCACTGGTGATTCATACAATACTCCAGATGCCTGCTGGGGGCTGCTGTAGTGGCAAGGCTGCTGTAACCCAGCTGTTCATGGCTAAAAACAAGAGTTGTGTGAATAAGCCATTTCTCTTGCTTTTGCACAAAGGCTGTTATCAGTTGGAATGTGCAGTCTTCCTCTTTACCCTGCTATCTGTACAGAGCTGCTGGTGCCAACTTTAGCGAGTGGACTGGGTGAGGAAGGGTTTAACTGATCCTTCATTGATGGGGCTGAGGCTGCTGACCCCCACAATGCTTGAATTTGGGGGGTTTCCGGCTCTACTGATCATTCTGGTTAAGCTTTCATTACACCAGTGTCTCCAGCCCAGCAGTAGGGAGGCGTTTTTAACCCCAGGAGCTGAAACTGAGGGCATGAGTGCTGAGAGGCCCCTTGATGTGTCCAGTTGCCCTGGTTGGTGGGCAAATGGGGCCAGACCCTGTTCTACATATTTGTTACAACAGATGTGTGAGCACTGCATTGATCTGTCCTCCCTGGCATGAGGAGACAAGGGGGCTGCCTGTGGAATGCCTGCTGCTGGGAATGTTGCGAGCCACAGAGGAAGGCAGAGAGGGCCCAGTCCTTCTGCTCCCTGGGGTCCCTTGGAAGGGATTGCATGGGTGTTTCCCACTCTTTACCCACAGGGAGGATTGACATCAGCAAAATGGGTGCTGGAATGGTGGCAACCAGACCATAGCTGTTTTGCACAGCTGGGACAACTCCTCCGTCACACTGTCTCATTTCTTTAGGTGGCGAAGATCAGGGAAGGAAGGGCATTACCTGAGGCACTGCACAGCCACTGAGCATCTCTGCTTTCCACATGGAGCCCCTGTGTCTGGTGAGAGCCTTGTGCCTGGCTCCAAAACAGCCTCACAGCCAGAGTGCATCAGTCAGGTGTCAGCTGAGGTGGGTGCAACAGTCACAAAATAAAGATCCCCTTGCAGACCCCCAGGATGGATGACAGCAACCTTCATTCACAGCCTTGCCTGCCCCACATCAGCTTTGTCTTTGCTGTATGTGGCTGCTGCACTGAGGCACAGAAGCCCAGTGTGTCATCCATTGGGAATATCCATGTCAAATGGTTTGTCCATGGAGGAAAATTACTTGAGCCTTATTCCTTAATGTTTTTTTTCCCCCCTAGAATATTTGTGTCTCTTCAGCTAATGGGATGACCCACTTCCAGTACGTTGTCAGCTAAATAATTCGGTATTTCTATTTGGAAATAATTTTAAAAAATTGTTAGCCAGGCTTGGATTTTTATATATTGCAATTGAGACTAAATGATTAGACATTGTAAGAATCTGAATGTTGATGAACCCCATTTCTAAGGGTTCATTATAGATAAATAATGTGAAACCTGACCTGGACTATAGTGTGGTACTGCAACATAAGAAAGATTTGGATGTGCTGGAGCAAGTCCAGAGGAGGGTCATGAAGATGCTCAGAGGGCTGGAGCACCTCTCCTTTGGAGAGAGGCTGAGAGAACTGGGGCTGCTCAGCCTGGGGAAGCAAAGGCTCCCGGGAGACCTTAGAGCAGCATTCCAGTACCTAAAGGGAGCTACAGGAGAGGTGGAGAGAGACTTCTGACAAGAGCATGTAGAGATAGGACAATGGGGAATGACTTTAAACTGAAATAGGGTAGGTTTAGATTAGATATTAGGAAGAAATTCTTCACTGTGGGTGTAGTGAGGCACTGAACAAGTTGCCCAGGGAGGCTGTGGATGCCCCATCCCTGGAAGAGTTCAAAGTCAGGCTGGTTTTGAGCAACCTGGTCTAGTGCAAGGTGTCCCTGGCCATGACAGGGGCTTGGAAAGAGATGGTCTTTAAGGTCACTGCCAAAGTGGACAGTAATTTCTATAGTTTTTGCTGTGTGTACAGTGGTCCTTGTTACTCAGGCAACAGCTTTGATGAGGAGTCTGTTGTTTCCTGAGCCCCACCTCTGCTTGTGCTGGCACATCACAGGCAGAGTGTCTGGTTTCACAGCGTCAGCTCCTGACACGGCTGCACCCAGGGCTCCCTTCACCCAAAAGTGCCTCGTCAGACACAGGGGTGAAGAACTCTGCATGCTGCCAGGGCCTTTGCATGTCTCTTCTGCTTTATGGTCCAGTGAACCCCATCCTCCCCCAAAAAGGGAGCATCAGACAAATACACTGTGTGCTACCTCTTGCTGTTTCACTGCTATGCAAAACGTGATGGCTCAGTAGGAAAATATCCGTCTAAAATAAAGCCGAGTCAAATGTCAGGCAGGTGAATCTGCAGGACAGGAGGTCTGATGTGGTGAAACACCTGGCTGGGACTGGTGACTGCCAGCAAGTGTCTGCACTGATTTGCAACCTTTGAGCCAGCTCTGAGGCCCTGTACTACTCCACAGGGCTTATTAAAGGCTGTTAAACCTGATGTCTCTTTTAGTAGGAGCCCCAACCTGATGGCTAAGAAGAGGCACATCACTCACACTGTTTCCATTTCATGCTGATTTGTCCCCCTTTGAACTCAACCCCTGGGGTTTTCTGGGCCTTCATCTAACTGAATTAAATATTTCACCCCTTTTTTTCCTTCTAAACACTTCAGTTTTTGTATTAGTGATTTGTGTGCCCATATATTTAATAAGAGTTCTGCCACTTAAAAGAAGTTTGGAATACCACATAGCTTAGGGTTAGGGCTGAGAGAGTCAAAGAGCCTAGAGCTCCAGGAATATTGGGGTTGGAAAAGGCATGCCAGGGTGATCCCAGCAGGGCCTCAACATTGCTGCTCCTAGAGAATTTCTGTTTTACTATTTCTAATCTGCACCACCTGGTTTATTCCAAGGATTTCACACAGGGCTCTTCCCCATACGAATCAGGATTGGCAGGAGGGCTTGCTCATGAAACAGGAGATCTGGTCACAAGGTTGGCAGAAAGAAACAAGTTAGAAGAGCTGGTATTACAATGGCTGGACAAAATGTCCGAGAAACCAAGGGCAGAGAAGTGTAATATGAGCCTGAGTGCACCTCCTTTAATCGCCCTAGGTGGGAAACAGATGTGCTGAACACACCAAAGTAGGAAACTGAAAGCTTCGCTCCCTTTAGGTGTGCGGGGGAGTGAAGGCTCAATTCATGTTGGACAGCTCCCTGATAATGGGCATGGAGACATCTATTGCTGGTAGCTCCTGTACCCAAAAACCAATTACTAATATTTTCAGTGGACACTGGGGCTCAGATATCAGCCCTGACTGAACAAGATGCCACCACTTGAGGAGCTGTCCCATCCAAATGGCCTTTGCTTGTCGAGAATGCGTTCGCAGTCACAACCGGTAACCACCACTGCAGTTAGTCTTATGTTACTGGGAGAAGAAGCTGCCATAACTGTTATCATGGCAACAGGGGACTTCTTTGAGCTTACTGGGACTGGATGTTTAGAAAGGGAGAACTTGGCACAACAATCTGGGGCTGCTGTGGTCCTTTGGAACCACCAACCACCAAGTTAGACTGTTGCAGATGGCCCCAAAAGTTCCCCCTTCAAAACTAACAAATGTCAAACCCTATCCACTGCCCTTGGGAGCCTGAGAGGGAATTCCCTGGGGGGAATATCATTACTCACCTCGAAGATTTAGGGTTTAGCTGCTTACTTGTGGATCATCTGTGGAGATAATGCTGAGATTTTAAAAACTTCGCATAGATAATTCTGTCTATTTGACATCTGCATTGTTTGTAGAGCTTTTTAGCAGGGATATCATGTGAGAAATCTGACTGGTTTCAATTTTGTGTGTGCATGTTCTGATATTGCAACATTTCTGACTGGGTAACTTACAGAAGTAAAATTATTCCCCTGATGTCAATGTTTGAGTTTAAATATTTTCTGTATGAAGTATGTGGGATTCCCTCAAACAGTGATGTGTCTGTGATTTACTCTTCTGGCAACCCTGTTCGCTACAGGACCTGCAAAGTGAAAGCAAAAGGGGAAGAAAGGAGGGCAAGGCATATCTGAGGTAATTTTTTTCATGCAGGAGTAGGAATTATTTTATATATAAAAATATAGACTAAATTCACTACAGTTTATTTAAATAAAGTGATATGCAAAGTAATTATGCATGTTTTAGTGAGTAACTCTATCACAAAGATGGTTTTGAAATGGTGAGGAGAAATTAGAAACCTTTTTTTGGGGGGGAAATGAATTATAAATGACTGTAAGTGGGATGGACTGTCCTCATGGAGTCTCTTTCTGTCAGGCTGGTGCCTGAGTCAGTCTCTAGTTCTGGGGAACACCAAATTAAAAATTGACATGAAACATGTCTGAAAAATGCATCTTCTCACAGATGTTATAAATTATGACAGCAGGCTTGTGTCTGGTAGTGCCAGAGGCAATGCTTTCGGTTGCACAGTTAACAACTTCTGTCTTTGGTGGAAAAACGGTGCCGTTCATTTATTTTTGTAATCACTATTTCACATTTTTCTGATGGTAAACCAGTTGGGAGTCAACCCAACATAGTTTTCTGTACAGCTTCATCTGGAAAATATATTGCATGTCCACATCCTCTTCCATACTCATACTGGTATTTTTAACACACAGCTAAAGATCAGGTATTCACAAATGAGTTCCCAACAGAGGCCAGGCTCTGGAACAAATCTGTGCCAGCTCCTGTGGTGTGGACACTCACTGAGAGGACACTTCCTGGCTGCTCATACTAAACATAGATGGTGTCTGTAATGGAAGGGCAGAAATCTGACAGCTTTCCACTGGAGCTGTGTGAGTATGGGCAGTGAGGCAGGCAGGGAACAAGTCATCCTCTAATGTGGAGCTGGGAAGTCTGGGCTTGTGGACCATGCCAACATCATATGCTTTCTTTCCTTGCACCCTGAAGTCTTTCCACTTGCAGTCCCGAGTCCCCTTCCCTAGGCTGGGCTCCTGCATTCCTGTGCCATCCACCTCAGGCTGGGCCTGGCTCAGCAGGGGCTCTCTAAAGACAGGGTTTTGTTTGAGGTAAGTTCAGTGACTTTGCTGGCAACTCAATTGGTTTTATTCTGTACTTAACTACCTTTCAGGAGTCTCTGTCTTGGCATTCTTATTTGATGGGAGGGAGGTGATGCAAATGTCCTGTCTGGGATGTGCTTGAGGTCAGGTATGTAAAGAAATATTTGATTTCTAACTGCTGATAGCGCCAGGGCTTTTCTCTGCAGATCTGATAACAAAATGGTTCTACCACCTGTACAATACTGGAGCTGCTCACAGACACACTTTTGGGCTGTAGAAAACAACGTTTCTGCTCTGTGCTATCAGGTGTTCGCCTTTTTTCAGTACACCCTCCTTTACTTTCCACTAATGCTTCCCAAAAACTCTTAAGTTGCTGAGACTTGTATGTTACCACATGCTACTTGTTTATTTTGAAGTTTGGTTTTTTTTAAAGAAGAGAACATACTTTTTAATCAATAAAATAAATATCTACTACATTACAAAAAATCTCCACAACAGTTCCTGTAATACAAGGAAATTAAATAGGCTTCTTGTAAATAGCTCCTTCTCTTGTAGATCCAAATTATAAATTAAATAAATAAGAAAAACAGAAATACACATGTCAAGATACAGCAATTATTAAGAAGAATTATTAATCATCTCCGCCTCCATCCTCATACTGCTTAAAGCTGTTAATTAACAAATTAAATACTACTACTACCATGCAACTTTCTCAACAAACAGAACTCTTGCTGCCCTGGACAGTGCTTGGGTGCTTTATGGGCCGTGTTAACTACAAGGGAAGGTACCACAGATGCTTACTCTCTTAATTACACCTAATTCAGCAAATGGACTTTTCCCAGTGTCTGTCCATCATCCTTATTCTTGTTTTGTTTAGGAAATGAGACCAAAAAAGGGAACCAGTGATTGCTGTTCTCCCTACTCTTTGAATGTATGTACTACTATGCAAGGGAGCAGTCCCAATGAATTTACTAGGTTTTCCTGCGTGTGTAAAAATACACATATGGGTTTCTGGCAGGATTTCTATGGGTTGAGGAGGGGGCTGAAGTGTGGTTGGTGGTATTTGTAAAAGGTGTTTCAGGAACCTCTTGACCATGGCTCCAGCTTGGTTCAGCCAGAGAGGACCTGATGTTGGCAGGGCAGGGTGCTCAGACTATCGCACTGGATCAATGTGCCAGGCTTTAATTTAAAGGTGGGGTGGACCCCTGTGATCTCCCTGCTCTCCCAGGGAGCTGTTCAGGTGTGCAGCCTTCAGTGGGTGTCAGCATTGCTCCTGCATACCTGGGCAGAGAACAAAAGGTCAATACTGGGTCACCACTGCCAACACGTGGTTCATAAGGAATGGTGTTCTTCTTTCCCAGGAGCAAGAAATAAAAGCAGGAGAGCAGATCATCCCTGTCTCAGGCTGCTGGGCCAGAGAAGGATTTTCACCTTTGGTAATGAGGGACAGTCTGTGTGATTTCTGGGCGCAGAGTTGTCCTGTGACTAGTGGAGCACCTCTGAAGGAGGAGCCTGTGACTGAGGCAATGATGGATAGCTGAACAGGAGGGCTGACAGAAGTGTTTCATGTAGTGCCTCTCTCTCCTTGGCAGACTCTGGACTGGCTTGGCTCTAGCAGTAGGAAAAGGCACAGTACCTTTTAAAGTAAGAACTTCTATCTCCATACTGCTATGATTTCCACCATGTCCAGGCCTAAATAAGTTTTCCCTGGTGCCCTCCTTGCAGCCATCAGGACCATATGCTGTGTAAAGCTACTGGGCTGCTCCATTTGTTTTCCCACCTCATGAACTTTGGTTGCTCAGGCTGTCAAGCTGTAAACCTTTCCTGTGTGCTGCTGCATTCTGCTCAACCCAAAGCCAGAAGTCCTGGCTGTCTTTCCCTCCCACCCAGGTGGTCCCCTGGTACTCCTGAGCTGGTGATCCCTGACCAGGGCCAGCTGCCCCTCACTACCATGGCACTGTCTGTGATGGCCTCTCAGTGCATCTCACTGCACTGGCTGCAGGCAAACGAGTTTCAGATGGGAGCTCCTTCCCTCTGCTGCTGCCACAGAGAAACACCTTTATTTTAAATTTACGCTTTGGTGCACTGGCGGTTAGATTAGAGGTCATCATTACTATGAACAACAGGAGATACGCCTCCTCCAGCTTTAAATATGAAGTTCTGTATTTAGGGAAACCAGTGTGTTTTATAATAACTAGGAGAGCACTCACAAAAGGCAAATACTTCTCATGACAAATATAATGTTTTCCATAACAGTGGGGAAAACTTTTTTTGTAAAACTGTTTTGTTTGAGACAAAAACCAAAGGGGACCTGACCAGCAATTTCTAAATTGAGAAAAAAAAAAAAAAAAGAGAAAAATTTTTAAAGCAAATTCCATTAAATCCATCTATTCATAATGACAGATCTCTTACATGCAAATATCTTATTTTTAGTCACCTAGTTGCACCATTTACATACTTTCCTTCCTCCTAGTATTTTGTGCACTTAATGCAACATCCTTTACCACGTGGGTAGAAGGTAAATTGCTGACTAACATTTCACTTATAAGCAGGTTCTACAGCAGAAATTATCCCCTGAGGTTATCCTGTTGCTCATAGTTTGATCTGGCAGGACACCTTAAAACACAAATCACTTGTCACATAGCAAAGTTTGGTACGTGTGTTTGCAAACTTGCTCAGTTCTGGCCCACTGTTTTAGAATTTTTGCATCTTTTACTCCTGCCTTGAAATATCAAAACTGAAGGGAAAAAGAGGTTTAGCATGTGTCATTCAGCCAAGCATATCACAAGATGAGGTTTTTATCCCATGATATGAGAGGGGAAAGACAACAAGCAGTGGTACACAACAAGAAGATCCCTGGGATTTAATGGCACTCTGTAATCAATCTGTTGCCTTGCAGGAATACACAAACATCTTTGAAGGCTTTTCTTGTTGTAAGTCTGGGCTCATTCAGTCAGGACATAGAAAATGGTGAATGGGTCAGCAGTAGTCTCAGCATCATTGAGTCAAGATGTAAATCTAGTGGGATAGTTGGGATTTTAGTGTAATGCAACAAGGAAAGGCCATTGAGTTACATCATATTCACCATTTTTACCTTTCTTAGCTTTTCTCCCACTGTTCTGAGGCAATGGCATCAAGTATAAAAGGGATATCATGTTCCTGGATGAGCTGTGCTGTGTCTGTTCCCTCATTGATCCTAAAGCACCTTATCCTGCTAAAGGAACTTCTGCCTTTCCAAGGGATGCTGAACCTTATCAGTCCGCCTCAAAGGCACTGTTTGTTGCCCCCAGGTACTCTGACTTCTTCTTGTGCTTCATCCACATCTTCCTCAGGAGGCTGGGTGTCCCGTACAGGTTGCCTCCTGTCAGTGGCAGGGAAGCTTCTGCTCCTGGTGGCAGGGCCAGGTCATACTCTGTCGTTTTCCTCCAGCGCTGCCTGTGGCTAACAAATAAAACACAGATGTGTACAGAGTGCTCCTCCCTGGCCCTTCTTCCCTGCTTACGGCAACAGCCACTCAGAACCAAGAGCTGCGTGGCTGAACAGGCGTGGCTGTGACTGGCCCATCCCTGGGACTGGCAAGTCTGGAATGAGCAGGGGCTCTGTGGGTCAGGAGGCTGGGACGCTGCAGCTGCCACCACTCAGCTTGGTGCCCCTGCTCCCTCACTAGCAGGGGGGACACTCACACAAGGGGATGGGCTACAAGTGGGACCACTCTAAATGCACCCTCTCCAGCAATTGCCACCCGACAAGGAGTGGGGGGATTGCCCAAGGAGAGAGCTGGGCCCTTCCACCACAGTCCCAGGGACCATGTGGCAGTGCCCAGAAGTGGTGAGCTCCACTGGCTGAGGGGAACTTACATCTCTGCCTACAGAGTGTGAGGACACTTTGACCATGAGCTAGTTACTGTTCCTCAGGTGACAGTGGTGGCATCTCAAATCCCACCCAGATCCATGTCTGGGTTAACTGTCTGCTGATGAGTGCATTTGTGCTATGGTCAAGCTGTTCCTTGATTAGACTTAGAGACATAATGTTTTTTTCAATTAATTACATTTTCTAATTACATTTTAGAGCAAATATTGTAGATTCCTTAGGGGGAAAACACTTTCATTTTGAATTGAGATGATTTTTTTCTAGTGATAAAGAGCTGTAATGGGTACTGAGATAGCTGTATAAATGGCCACAGCTGAAAATAAAATCAGCATATCCTTTTCCAATCTCTCCCTGCGTTTGGGAAACAAGAGGCATGGCTGGAGGGTGGGAAGGGACTTACTCTTCCGTGGAGGTGCGGTCGCGTGTGGGCGAGCCCGTGACAGCCACAGCTTTCACTGTGATGTGGGCAACTGGAGAGGGAGGAATCTGTGGGAGGACAAAGCACATCATTAGCAAATGCCACTGATGAACAGGGGCATGGGTTCATCTGAGGAAAGAGGCTGTTTTAAGAAAACCAATAAATGCTGTAAATCTCTTAACAAGAGAAAGCAGGTTAAGGATTTGACTGCCTAACTCTCACCCACACAATTACCAGCTGCTCACGTGAATGCTCTCACTGAGCTCAGCACAGGACTTGTATGAGCAAGAGTTACACCTCCCAACAAAAAAGAGAGGCTTGCAGAACTTTTTATCCCCCAGTTTTCATGTTTAGTTTCCTGAGGCAGTGAGGTTCTGTGCAGACTGAGCATCCTGCCTCCTGCAGCTCCCCACCTCTACGGCTGCCTGGGAAGCAGATATCTGAGCCATCACAGTTCCTTGTTTCCCTGTTTTGTTGGGTGCTGCTCTGTGGTGTGGGGTGCCCTGGTTATGCTCCAGTTCTGCCACGGCCCCACGAGTGCCTGATCATCCACTTCCTCCTTGTCTTATTTGATCATAAATTGTCTGCCAGAACTGAGTCACATTTTCCCATAAACAGGTTACTGAGAATAGCACATCCTCCAAGATGGTAAATTAAAGCGTGAGTTACCCAGAAATAGAAAGAAAAAGTCAAAATTTGTGAGGTGATCTCATTATTTCAGGCAATAAGCACACTTATTGATTTCACTGGCAATCCTGAAAAAAACTGTTCATATTATTGTCACTGCCATAACTGGTCTTAAGCTTTCTAGGGCTATTTCTCCTAGGATTAATCTGAGACTGGGTACATTTAGGTGTGTTTTTCAAGAATCCTAAGACTTAGAGATGTTTGAAATCACTTTTGCAAGCATGCTTTGAAATTTTACTCTGTTAATTATTGGTAGGTTCAATTAGATTCATTACACTGAATAACACTGGTTTTAATGATCCTTAAGTATGTACTGTAATTTTTCTTAAGTGTAGCCCAGCTATCAGCTAGCAAGCATGCTTCAACCATCCAAAAGAGCCTCTGAAACCATAAAGTTTTGGCAGCATGGTCTGGTGTGGGCCACAAACTATTCAAAATAATTTTTTCTCTTTGAAAAAGTTTTTATTAAATGAAGGGACTTTGAAAATTAGGGGGGGATATGTAAGACAAAGAAGGGAGGGAGAACATTTTAGCAAAGACGAGTAATTTTTAACCAAAATATTTTTCCTGTCTATTGGAGAACACATTTGGGGGATTTGTATGATAATTTTCCCATCAACTCTTTACTGATGTTTCTGACTTTGGAGATTATAGTGTCAGGTTGGCATTCTGGAGAAAACAAATTATTTGATGCTTGTTCCACTTGAGTATTTTTTCCCAATTTGTGAAATTCCTTGAGAGACAGGAGGCTAACCTCTCCCAGCTCTTGCAGGTGGCTGAGCATCCAAGAACAGGAACCTGCCTGTTTCCATCCCACCTCTCTTCCTGGCTACTGAGGGGCAACTTTGTCCTATGCCAGTCTCTGCTCCCAGCTAAGGGATCCTCTGGCATAAATTATGTTTCAAGCTTTAACAAAAGCTGTGAAATGTGCAGGTGCTGCAACAAACTGACATGCTGTAACCGTGGGACATGCTGACAGGTACAAGGTTTTAAAATGCATAGGTGGTTGGTCTTGCTCTATTTGCTTACCAAAGATTTTCCATCCAACAGGTGATTATAGGACTTGGATGACTCTCGCTCAGCAATTCCCACTGCAAATCATAAGAAACATGATGTTAGCTGCAATTATCCCATCGGCACAGCTGGTATAAAAAACCTCCTTCCATGCAGTAAAACCCAGATATGGACAGAGCCCGGATACAGGTTATAGTCCCACCAGATTTAATTATAGCCAAAAGGGAAGAGTTTTCTTTACTATGATCATCTTTTGTGATGTCAAAATAAGTGAGTGTGGAATTGCTTAAGTCATTCTGGAAAGTCTCTCAGCTTGCTCCTGGACTTTTCAAACGAGATGACAAACTGCCTTTAGCAGACCAAGCTATAGTGGGTGCCCTTTCCCCCTCTAAACACTCATGTATCTCTACAGGCAAAGAGCCCAAATGCTGCTCCTCAGCCCCCACTGCAGGATTGTCCTTCCCAGGAGATCATTCTCTCCTTTCTGGATTTCCCTGGAGAGTTATTTTAACCTGGGCAGAGATGTGTGCTATGTCTACCCCGTCACAGGGAGGGATTTCCAACTTTCTGCCTGTGGCTGAGTGACCTCTCTCTCTCTGCTGTCCTCATCTCTAGAGGTTACCCTTCACTTTCAAGTAATTGCTCATCTGATAACTTATCCATGGATAAATGCTCACTGACATTCCTGCTCACTGTGCCAAGGAAATAAATGAGTGAGGGATGCCAGATTTTTTCATGAAGCCAAATCCTCCTATTTGGCTGTGGGAACATGGACCTCTCTACTGCTGTGACCAATGGAATAGAAATAATGACAGCAAATATGGAAATAGCCAGGGTGCTGCTTATAGAGCTGTTTCCAGCATGACTTAGCAATGGGAACTGTCTTCTCCTTCTGGGGGCAATATTTGACTATGATAAATATCCTAACCAGCTTCTCGCTTCCTGCTCCACCCCCTCCAGTAATTCCATTAGGTACCTTACTGTATCCCTCAAGTCAAAGTTAATGCAATTACCTCCTCTCATCTTGCATATTAGGTACTAACAGTATTCAGCAAGTGGATCATCAGTGCTTCAGCTAATGCCCATATTCTTCCTTTTTATTTGGTTGTTTCCTCTTACATCGTCTGATTCTTCCCTTCAGCCTGTCCTTCTTCTTATTAGATATAGAAAATGTTCTTGCAAACTTTTAGCAAAATATCTAAGCAAAAGAAAGTCCTCGTGGCTTCAGGTTTGTAGCTGCTCCCCTCAGGACAGTGGTGGCTGGGTGCACTGTGAATTCCACTTCAAGAAGTGCCTTCTCACACGCTGGAATGGACTGTCCTTCTGCTTTGCTATTTGTGCAGGATTTCTGATGGTAGCAATAAGCATGCTAACACTCTTTGTTTGTTTGTTTGTTTTTTGTTCTAATTTAAACTTAGTTGCTAAGTTCTGCCTACTCATTTCCCTTTCTCCCCCTATGAGACTTGTTTCCCCTCTTCTGCTCTTCTTTTTAGATTCCTACAGCTTTTCTCCTGTTTGCACCTTTCTGTCACCCTTTTTACCTCTCATCTCCCCTAACAGCAGAGACCAGCAGTCCCCCCGTTTCTGCCTCTCTGGCTCTCTGCCATCCCTTACACTGTGGCCAGTCCCAGCCACTCCTCCTCCTCCAGTCCTGATGCTCCAGTTCTTTTTTCAGCCACATCTTGGCTCTGGCCCTGATTTGAGATCTTTTGCTATGGTCATAGGCTCAGTTTCTTCCTTCCCAGTTTCCCAGGCCCTGCTGTTGTCTGATCTGTGTTCTCAATGGGATGGCTGCTGTGCAGTGTGGTTGCAGACCAGCGATGTGAGGAACATGCACCTTCATGGAACTGCTTTAGAGATTCAGCACTTTTAGCACCTAAATGTCCAATTTCTCTTGGAAAAACATGCCATATGGGATTTCTGTAAAGGCATACAACTTGACTGCATCTGGGTGATTTTTCAAAGGAGAGCAAAAGATGTGTTTTTGATTAAAATGCCATCCCATGTGAAACTGCACAGCCCTGATCCAGCTTCAGTCTTCCAAACATAACACACCACTGTTGGAGGAGCTGAATGACCACTCTGTTTATGTTTACCCATCTCCTTGGTTTAGTATTGGCAAGCTCTATTTTTCCTTCACAGTTTCTCACAAATATGCTGGACAAGTTTTGGTTGCCAAAAAATCAGGTCTGTGGCTGACATCCAGAATCTGAAAATTCATCCCAAATGATTATGTCCTGGCTAATTCTAAGCAACTGAACAGGGATCTTATATAATATGATGACTAAGGCAAACTCGGTAATTTACATTTTATCATCTATAAAATGTTGTCAGGGAGTGTTTATGCCTCTGAATAAAGTGAGTTTATGACTCTGAATAAACTGAGCAATGCCACAGTCATTATCTCATTAATTCCACTGGATATTTTAAGCATGGACTTATCCTCCAGGTACATAATGAAGTGCCTCCTTCGCTGCAAACTGGAAGACTGCAACATCTAAAAACGTTCTACGGGCAGGGAGGGCTGAATGGCTTTAGCTCCGGACTCACCGTGCTGGGCAGCGCCCTTGGCGGGGCAGGCTCCGCACTGCCCGCCCTGCAGGCAGCCCACGCCCCGCGCCTCCTCCTCGCCCCTCGCCCCGTACAGCACATGCAGGAGGTCGCCCTGGTGCGGCCGGCGGTCCGAAATGGCCACTACCTGCAGGGGAGAGGAGAAGCACCCCATTACACCTGGCCCTGGGGATTAGGCAGTCTCTCGAGGTCACGGGGGAGCTGAAAGGCTGCTTGTTCTTCCTACTGCTTTGCTGTCATCCAAAGGGGATTTTGTCAGGTGGGGACTGTGGGATTTGTGGGATTTTGTTTGGCTCCAGCTTCTGTGCTGTGTATAGCAACATGGGAGAATTCTCCTGAGTCCTTCTGGCACCCAGCTACCTAGTTGAACCTTTCTATATTCCCCTCAGGAGACTGAAATGAGCTCTTTCCAAGCTCTACTGAATAGGATGTGCTTCTGACACAGCTCAGATTTAATTTCTTATTGCATCACATCTTGGGCAATCAGTCAGACTTATGCAATGTGAATTACAAATGCTGTTTCCTCATGGTCTCTCCTGACTTTCGAATTTATTTACAGTTTGTACCTAGTAAATGACTACAGAGAATATGAGGCAGTGAGGAGTTGTGCTCCTAGAGATTAATTTTCACAAACATTAGCTCACACAAGCAAAATTCACAGACAGCTGCAATTTTGAGCATCAGCCCACCCCCTTGTATCTCCAACAGTCCCTGAAAACAAGAGTGACCAAAATCAAGTTCTTTTCTAATCAATTACAACTTAGCCATGGCACTCACTGTGCTGCCACAGTCAAGTGGGGAGGCCAGAGCTGATGTGAGTTTGAAAAAACAGGGATACACCTCAGAGAAGTGGATTCATCAGGATTTATCCAGGATGGTCTGGAAAGAGTTTTCTCAGGAAGATCAAAGTTCCAACAGCAGGGAAAGAGTGTTTCATACACTGCTGTCATACAGAGAACCACTTAAACAGGGTGACGATCCAAACCAGCAAGGAAACAAGACACACGGCAACTATGCAGACTATTTCCTATTGACTCACTTGTGTTGAAAGATCATTAAGAAAGGAGTTACTTGCATCTAACTGACTGGTAGTTGCTGTCTACATGTTTTAGATATATAGTTATTTTGTCTCAACACTGAGACCAACAACTTACCAGCCCACTATTGGCATAGAAAAAGCCTTAATTCTCTCTATTGCTCTGCCTTCTAACACACACTCAAGATAAAAACAAGACCCTATTCAAGCATGTCCCTTCATGCCAAATTGTCCATTTCCTCTAATTAAGTTTTAATTCAGTTTGCCATTAATCTGCAATATTCTGTGTATGTGATTTTTTACACAGATATAACAACACATGCAAACCCATGTTTTCCAAAATGGGAAAGAAGAAAAATCCCAACCTGATTACTTTTAACTCTTTTGTCTCCATATACCCTCAGGAGTCTGGACAAGGCTACATTAACTAAATCCTACTGATCAGTAGGACGAGGAGCAGAAACTGTCCAACAACAGGCAAAAATACTTCTGGAAAAGCCAGGTAAGGCAACCAAAGCCTAATCCAAGGCTGAATAGGGGTTTTCTCCTGTTTCTGTGGATTTTGACACTCTGCTCAACACATTCTGTGTGCTGTAAACTACTTAAAGACATGCTCAGTGTTCAGTAAAACTTAAAGGGACTACTGGTGTCTTTGAAGACAAGCACATGCTAAAGGAGGCTGCTGCTGGCTTCCAGCTCTACTGATCACAAATCTGGAGCTGCCAACGGAGCCGAGCCTCAGCACTGCTCCGATGTTTCAGAATGAGGGTGGTGCTGGTTGTGAGAGGCCTCCTGTTGCTGCTTAAGCTGTTGGCATTGGCTCCCTCCCTGCTGCCCCTGGAGCACTTCCAGTACCTCCCCATCCCTCTGCAGCAGTTCCTTGCAGGCGGCAGGCTCCTGTGTCCACACACGCCCTGACCACACACACCATGCAAGCTGCTTACCAGGGCATCACCCCCTTCCCCACGGTGACCCCAGGGGAGACACCTGTCTTCAGTACTAATGTGATGAGACTGCAGCTGGCAGGGGTCTAGACAGCCCTTGGAGTCTGCCTCATTTGAACTGAGCTCTTCCAGCTTTCAAGGAATGCCACAAATCTGAGCTTTTCCCACCATCTCTGGAAAAATACCCAGTGCTCTTGGTCACACTCAGGCTTTGCTGGTGTGCGACAGAAAATGTCATCAACCCTCTGCTACTGAGACACCTGAGGTCACTTATTTTGCATTGTCATGGAAAGAGCATTTTTGGTAAGTAGGATGCTGGTTGCAGTCTCCTCTAATCCTTAAGTGGCTTATTAGATCAGTGTAAACCACCATGGACTTGAAACTTAACATTCTGCCTACGTGTTGCACAGGATGAAATACGGTTTGAGGAAAAGAAGAGGATTTTTTTTTCTTGATTAATAGCATGAATTATTTAGACATGTTGTCTATGTTTTTGAGATTCTTTGTTACATATGATGTCAGTAGGCAAAATGCCTTCAAGCAACAGAATCTGTATAAATAAGTTACAGTGCCATTTTCCATTTCAGCTGGAGACAACAGTGCAATCTCTATAACATATTTTTAGGGAACATCTTTGCAGCATTTGGTTGTAGCACACTTTGGGAGTTCCTTATCTCCTAATTCAAGATTTCACTGTGACTTTGGCTAACTCGCCCATTACTGTAATATGTAAAGACTTATCTAGGTCAGGAAACTAAACCTGCCGTAGCTCGGTTTTGATCTAAAGTGGAGCTGACATTTCTCTAGGGTACCTAGGGTAAGGCAGAAGGATCAACTGGGACTCACTTTTCTTTTCTAGACATACCAGGAGATTTAAATCTGTGCAAATGGCAGAGTCAGCCAAAATATGCAGAATTAGCAAACTGCTCTCTAAAAACTTACTGTTTTCAGAATCTGTAAATTCTTTGTAAATTCGGCCCAGTGTGTTTGCAGGATGCAGACTCTGAAATCAGAGCTCAGCAAACTCTCTTTTTATGGACTTTGCCATGCACATTAGAGCACTGAGGCCTGGCATACCCTCTGTTGGAATTAGTTGTGTTAAGAGGGAAGGGGCACAGAGGATACAGGACAGTCACAGAGAGGCTGTTCCAGCCATCCTGATCCTGGACTCAAAATCCCACTGCCAACCAACAACCATCCAGAAAAGGTGACAATTAAATATCTGGCTTTGGATAAAACTTTGAAAGTTAGAGTCTGAACAACAAAGTGCTTGTTAGTGTAGAAAATTCCAGATTTGTAGAATTAAGTTCTTTTTGATGGCCTAATGCTGAGCTAGTTTTTAATGTGGCAGCTCTAGCATGCACAGGGGTATTTTCTACTTTCTTGCAAAGTAGCCAGGTACTGGTGTCCAGAAAGTTCTACCCAAGGGATTTTGGGGCTAGAGGAAGAAGGGAAGAGAAGGGAAGGGAAGGATCTACTGTCACTGGAAAGAACTCTTAATAGGGCAATAGGAACTGCAAATATACATATTGGTGAAACACTCAGCTAAAAAAAAATGTGCTTCCCCCTTTCTGTCACCTTTCCACAGTCATTACCATGCTTGTGGCATGAGCTCTTGTATGTGATGGAAGTTACCCCCCACAGTCAGTAATTTGAATGTTAAATCACTTAATGCTACACTGCTTGAGTATTTCTGCTGTGAAAAAAAAGGTCTGGCAGATGTCCACGTTGGTTGCTATTTTTGTCCTTGCTGAGGATTAAAGTTGTGCATCCACTGCAATCACCAGAGCAGAAGATTTTATGTTAGCTGAGGCATTTTTACAGCTCTGACTGCAGGTGCAGACGTAAAAGTGAAAAATAAACAATCATTCTGCGACTTTTCTGTGGGTCTAGAAATTGACAATCACAGCTTCCTCACAGGCACATCTATTCCAGTATGTGCAATTTATTTCAAGGCTTGCTTATGAGCTGTAAGCAGCTGCATCCCTCTGAAGAAGGGGAATATCTAAAAGTTGACTGTGCCAGTCACTTTGGTTTGAGAGCCATCCTTGTTTACATAGCTGGAGCTGCAGACCATTCCTCAGGCTTGGTGCTCCCACTGCTAATACAATGCTGCCTGCATCATGACTAAGAGCCAATCAAAGCACATCCTTAACTGGGGTTGGGAAAGCCCCAAAGGAAAAAAACCCCAATCCTCCTAAAATACAGCAACAAAACAGGGACTTTCTTATCTTATTTTCTTAGGCCTTTATGAGTACAGTGCTGCCACAGCAGCTGATCCAATCCAAATTAAATATTAGATGCTTCTATTTAGTAGGAACAACTCTCTACTGAGATTTGGAACATGATAACAGACATAGAATTTCCCTTGATTTTGATGTAAGTCAGCTGAAATTTTTCAGCTGAATAGTTCTATGAGAAATATTGTCCAAAAAAAAAAAAAAAAAAGATAAATTACCTGAGCATTTTGTTTCATCAAGTCACAATAGTTCACTTTTGGTTTGGACTTTTCTGCTGTTTTTGTATTGCACGGAAAACAAAATATACCAAAGGTTCAACAAATCAAATTGGGGTATCTCAAAATGGCTTATTTTGAGTAACACTCCAGCAGTCTGACTCATCCTCATTTGGAAGGAAGAGTAATTTTGAAATCTCAACCTGAGACATGGGACAAAACCAACAAAACCAAGACCGTCACAATTTGGGAAAATATACACATGCATAGTTTCTACCCAAAACATGAGAGATATGTTACTGACTCTTCTTGGGGACCATTTCAGGTGTCCTGTGATGTATTAGGATCCTGGGATCTGCTTTAATAACCAAAAGAGGGGGTGGGAGTGAATGTGGTGAGGTTTATTTCTTAGTGCACAGGTAAGTGTGGTAGGCAGGAGAATCTACAGTTCTGTGGGGAGATCAGGGAATCAGGATTACAAAGAAAAAACTCTCTGAAAATGAGGATGGAGCTGGAAAGTAGGAAAGGGCATGGAAAAAGGAAAGGCCATGGAGCAAAATACTTCAACAAGGTGCTAGAGAAGGAACAGGTCTGTGGTGAGAAGAAATGCTTTGAGAAGAGTCTCAAACTTGTAAGAAGTGCTTTCATATGCAGAAGTGACTGTCATTCCTGCAAATCAGCTGAAAGGATTGTGGAAGGGGTTGTGAATGGGTCAAGTGGATTTAGGGAGGGAAAACTGACTCTGAAGACAAGAAACCTCACGCCCATGTCTGAAAGCACCTGAACTTGTAAGACATTTACATAAAGCATGAAAAATGTTCAGTTATTTTGATTTGGGGGGTACCTTGTCTGCAGGGAGTGGGTAAAGCTTCCTCTGTGCCCTCTGCACCAGGGCTGAGGCGTGGACAGGCAAGCACTTCTGGGACCAGGGGACAAACATCCTCCCTGGGTCTCTCAGTGCCAACTTTTAGGGTCGAAGTTACAGACCATTGCTTGGTGTTTTTCTCCCAAATTCCCTAGGACACTGGCTACTTGATTAACATGATTATTATAATTACTTGATTAACATTGATATGATTTGATATGATTTGCTTACTTTTCATTCCTGCATGTCTCTCTGGATTTATTGTGAAGGCACTATGGACAATAATTAAGTCTGTGATTCCCTCAGATGGCCAGTGTTGATAAGCCACTATGTTCATTTTGACTGGCTCTGCATGGCCAGCCTGTATTTTTTTTTTTTTTTTGTTTCAAAGCACTTTTGTAAATAAACTGCAGCTTTACAGAAACTCCTCTTTCTGTTTCCCACCCCATTCCCTGCTTCAGACACTGATGCACTTCTTTACCCTGGAAGATCTGCTTCCCATTTACCCACAGCACTTTTAAGGGTATTTGTAGCCAACTACAATTAAAAACAAAAATAAAATAGGGAGAGGAAAGGAGATTTTTCTTACACTCTTTGCTAGGATGTGCTGTGTAGCTTTGGCTCGTCTTCGGGCAGGACTACATGCTGCAAAAGAAAAACAGGAACATGGTCAGGATGCTGTGGAGGTGGACATGTGCCTCCAAAAGTCCTCTGTAAAAATACGCTGGGGGCAGGGTGGCAAGAGGAGGAAGAAGAAAGGGTTTAAGGAAGACTCCAGCTGAAACCACCCAAAAGAAAGTCCTTTTTGAAGTCATGTCAGAGACCATGCTCTAGCTATACAACACAGAAATCTGTGGACACAGGGCCACAGCATATCCCAAGTTTCTGCACCTCTCCCATAGGCTTCCAGCAGGAACACTCCTTCCCCTTTCTCACTTTTGATCTAGCCTTTCACCTGCCAGTATTTCAGTAGGAAATGAGTAGTGTATACATTTACTTGGAGAATATTATGATTTTATCTAGTCAGGGACTTTATCAATAAGCTTGAACTCGCTCATGACATTATTCACTTTTACTGCATGGTGTGCAAAGCACAACCTTTGCACTAAGCCTAATATTTTCTTTTTCAATCCTCAAAATGACCCATTCTGTCCTTTAGCTTGGGACATTTTGCTTAAATGTTTCTCAATTTTATTTCTCAGACCCACAAAGACACCAAAATCATAGAACTACTAGCCAGTAGACACACAGGATGCCAGGGCCACAAGCCAAGCTTTTGTCTGGACTGAAGCAATTGGTTTGGGGTGATGGTTTTACTGGACTAAGTGAAGGCTCTTCAAACTCTTGTTGAGTTAGACTTGAAACTGGCCTGAAAGACTCCGTGATACTCTCAGCTCTCCCTCTTATCAAATCTTACCCTGCCTTGTGTTCAGGCTACTGGAGCAACAGGATTTAGCCACCAGTGACAGAAACAGGCTTGCAGAAAGCTGCCAAATGTGGAGAATTAACTCCAATTCTAAAGGGTGCCCCTGGGGGCAAGGCACGTGAATGGGGGTTTCCTATTCAGGCTCCGTGTACAATCCAAAGGCTTTGAAGAGCCAGGAGGGTTTGTTACAGGATGATGGGTGACTCCTACTCCCCAGGTGAGCTTTCCTTTACGCTGTTGGCATACATTTAACTGCAGGACTTGCAGTGCTTATCACTGCTGTGTGTTACTGTTTGCAGAGTTTTGGAGCTGTGGAAGCAGCTGGAGGTCATCCAAGGCTGCTCGTTGCTGCAGCCAAACTCCTCTCCTCGGATGGCAGGAATAACAAGTGACTGGGCTTTCCAGGGCTCGGGTACAAGCAGAGCTGGCAGTGAGACCAAAGTCACTCTTCCTAGACAGCTCGTGTGTGTCCAACAGCCATCCCTCCACACCCCAGTGAAGGTACAAATACTGAGCATTAGAGAGGAAATTCCAGCTTGTGCTGTGGCTGCAGGGAAACAGGACAGGAACACGGGAGGGTCCCTGTGAGCAGCCCATTGCAGCACAGGGCACTTCCACACTGAACTCGTCACAAGTAAGTTATCTGCCTGCCTGGAGTGTGCTAAGCTGTCAGGATGATTACAGTCTGTTCTGCACAGTGTGATATCCTCAGGGATCCTTCCTGTCTTCTCCTGCAGGACACATTTTATATTTTAAACCATAGTGAGTGTGGGATGAAAGCCAGACAAACATAACAAAGGGGGTTTGGTTTTTTTAAAACTTAGGAATATGCTGTAAGTTGTTTTTGAAGCTGCTTCCATCACCTTTACTTCTGGAATTTCACTGTGTGAGGACTAAACTAATTGCTCATAAGCAAAACACTCAAGTGCAGAAAAGTTTAGTGATGCAAGGAATTATCTTCTTGTCTCTCTGGTATTTTAGGTATTTTACTACACAGTGTAAGGAGTACAGTTTTCAGAGATTTCTACCAGAAGCAAGTGCTGTTGTGCTGTTATAGCTACTACCCAGGCTTGTGTGCAAGGAACAACACATGAATGTGCTTAACATTAATAAATTTGCTTACTTTCAGAGTACGTATGATCCACAGTCCCTTATCCCCTGTTGTCTGCCAGAATGAGTGGGAAAAGGCTTACAGGGGCTGAAGAAAGGCAAGGCATGAAAGGGAAGTCACAGCACCAGCAAACATGCAATTACTTGAATAGGTATTGAAAGAAGGGTGAATCACAGAGGTAGCCAGAAGTGACCCACTTGCGTGGGGGCACAATGGCAGCAATGCAAACAGTGGGGCTGCAAGGCTGTTCCTGCAAACACGAATTTCTGCAGAGAGCTGGAGAAGGAAGGGAAGAACGAATCCATGCAGATGATGTATGTGGATTTGCCTGCAAAAGGATGTTTGTATGTACAGCCCAGCTTTCGGGTAACAAATAGAATTACAGTGATGGTTCACTTTGTCATTTCCACTTATATTCCAAAATTAAGCAGCTGAGAGCTCATGCTTGCAGCCTGCAAGTAAAGATCTGATCTGGCCCCACAATTTGTTTTCCCTGCTTTTCCCTGCTTTCTTGTTGCTGAAATATGCAGCCATTGAGTTTAAACTAATTTGTTCAATCAAATGCAGGCTGGGCTTTGTCCGGTTCTTACTCTTCATTAGAAGCAATTAATGTTAATCATGCATTCATTTCCAGGGCATGGCTTTGGAAATGTTCCACTTATTGAGCCAGCAGACTTAAATTCAACATTCATGCACTTCACCCTCTTCTAACTGCTCACAGAACTTCATTCTCTTTTCTATTACACAGAAAAGCCACACAGTTGCAAGCTGTCACTTTAGCAGTTACCTCATAGGTACAGTAACACCGATTCCAGATCTCCAAATTTTGCCAGAGCAAGGATTTTACAGAGCCACAATATTGAAGCACCTGCACAGATTAGGTCGAGAAAGCAGCAGCAAGTGCTGGGCTGCAGGCAGAGCATGGCACAGCAGAACAGATGAGCTGCTCTCTTCAAATATTTCCCCGTTGCTAAACATCCCATCCCTCTAAAAGACAACACCGTAGCAGTTGTTAGATTTTGATGTACTCACATTTGGAAGAAATCACAGTGGTGAAAACTTCTAAATTTTCATCGCTGCAGCTGTAAATCTGGTGCATTTTCCACCTCTCCCTACTGACTGCCTTTCAGCTTCATGCAACCGCTCTGAACTTCTGGTAAATAGGTTTCACTAATCCAATCTGGCTCTGTGATCATTGTCCAGATCTACAAAGGACAGACTGATGCTGTGATCTCATCTCATTCCATATTCTTCATTGCAACATTTTCTGCTCCCATCTGCCTTTCTATGAATAATATTAACAAAAAGATTTAATTTAGCTCTTACTTAAGCCTCTACTCAGATAGGAGCATTTTATTTTACATTTCCTTTTACCAGTGTGGAGAATCCTCTGCAACAAATAGCTGATAAAGTCTAATCTATAGGCAAACAAATATTTACAGAAGTACTGCAAGGATATTTGAAATAAGTTGGGTTAAGTGTGTACTTTAATATATTTACCATAAAAATTTGCTCCTTACATGTAGTAAGGAGATGATTCTAGGTGTACTAAGAAAAGCATTTTGTGCTTTACCTTTACATTTCATAAACAAATACTGGAATCCTGGGCTTTTCAAAGTAAAATTCAAAAGCAGATGTCTAAGAAAGGCAGATGTGCATAGGACTCCATGCTCCCTACGCTTCTGTGGTTGCAAAGGGAGGGAAGGTGGCTCAGTCATGGATGGTTCCTGACTTGATGACTCTGGGGCCTAATCCCATATTTATGCACTTCAATAAAGGGTCTTCTTGCCAAAGCTTTTCATTTCTTAATACTCCCATCAGAAATTGTTCCTTTCCACCTCTATGAATATCAGCCCCCTCAACTTCTGGTGACTTAATGCTGCCATGGACACACAAGACAGAAAATTTTGGCTTGCAGGCTCCAGCAATTGATGTAGTTGGAGCACTTTCAAGTGTGAATAATGATATTAAATTATATCACTCTAATGAACAGCCTTCATTACTACCACGTGTGTGTCTAATTAACACAAAAATAAATGCTGTCTTCTCCTATAGATGTCTGCCACCAAAAGTCCCAGATGGAAAGTGCCAGTGAACCTGGGCTGTCACTGTCATATTGATGAACATTTCTCATTTGAAATAATAAATATTGGTCAAATGGACATCCTGAGCCTGGAAGCATTTTGTTTGAGTGGAAGGTGTCGCTGTTTCAGGAAAGCAGCGAGCGAAGAGAAGCTGTTGTCACTTGTCACCTCCCAGGGCAGGCTCCTGCTGTCCAGGGGCAGCAAAGCCTTTGCGGGGCTGGGGGCATTGTCCCAGGAAACCATGCTGTGCAGGCAGTGGGACGGTGATATAATCAACCAAAAGTTCAATTAGTTTTTGATTTATTGCGCCACATGTTCTGCTTGTATGACCGATGTCATTAACATCAGGCTCGGCTGGCGCATTCATCTGTCCCTGCCCGGCTGCCTCTGAAGGCGCACGCACTCAACAGATGGGGAGCTGCACGGGTGCGAAGGCAATTGTTTACCCCCCTATTGTCCCTGTGTCAAGCAATCAACCCAAATCCATTACCCACCGAGAAAAAGATCAGCGCACCGTCCATTCAGCCCTGAATGGGGCAGAGGCGGTTATGCAGGAGGCTTTAAAAGCTTTCAAAAGGATAAAAAAAAAATAATGAAGACCAACACTGAATAGTCAATTAAAAAAAAAAAAAGCTATAACAAATCTAACCCACCCTTTATTTCACCTTCAGACATTCAGAGTCCTATGAGAAGAGGGGCACTTTTGGACCTAAGTCATTGTTTTCCCAATTCTACATATGACCTACGGATATTTTCAAATCATAGATGGGATTTAACATTAAAACAAGTATTGGGTGCTTCATCCTTTGAGGGTTGGTGGGATGTGGAACCTGAAGTGAGACTCTGGACCTGGTCACCAGCTGGCATTCACTATGTTACAAGGCAGGTAGGCTTTAGACTCATCTTTACAAGGCACAGGATGCTCTGGGGACAATTCACTGTACAGAGATCTGATGAAAGGCACTCACATCACTTTCAGACAGAAAAAGAGGGCTCAGGAGGACAGATATGGTATGTCTCATCTGGTATCCTCATCTGGGTATGAATTCTCCCCTGTCCATGAAAAGGAGTTTGCTGCTTCATTTTATCCAGATCTTGCAGAGTAGTTGAGCACTATGAATGCTCAGGGTTTTGCATGAAATCTTAATACGGCTTCAAGAGAACTGCACATATTGGTCTACTTTTTTTCTACCTCTGTGGGATGTATTTTGGGCAAATATCCAATGGTGGGTTTAGCTATGAAATAGGTATTATCATACCTGCAGGAAGAGTACTGCAAAAGCTCTACTGCATGCTACCTGATGAAGAAGAGTAGGCAGTAATTTTAGGCTTGGAGGAGAATCTCTCCACAATGTCCAACCTAGGAATTTGCAGAGCCACATCAGACAATCTCACATGGTATCTCCGTCCAGCTCCCTACTCACCTAGCAAGAGTCCAGTCTCCGGTAGGAGCAGAAAACCAAACTGCTTTTGACTCTATGAATAAATTTTTTGTTCCCCAAACTAAAATGTCTACAAACCAGGCTCAAATTTTTTCTTCTCTGCTAAAATGAGGAATAAGCTATTAACTCAATTCACACAGTCCCACTGCACCTGTGAGAAGATCCAAAGAAGTTTTTGCACCAGGGTGTATCTTTGACTGAAGACTCCCAAGTGAACATGTGGAATCCAAATTCCTCCCTGTAGTCTATGCTATAGCAGTTTACCAAATTCCCACTCTCAGTGTGGATAGTCAAGGATCAAAACATTTCCCAGTGCCGGAACAAGGTTACCAAAGGTGAATGGGGACAACTGAGAAGGAGGAGGAGGTGGAGAAGGAGAACTCAGAACACAAGAACAGACATATGCTGACTGACAAAACACCCATCTAACCCTATCTGCAGGTCTGAGACAGGGGAGGTATTTGATTCTTGGGCATGTGGGCAGAAAGGAGGGAAAGGTAGAGAAGAAATGTTTGCTGAGGTTGAAAGGAAAAAAAAACCTGGAGAAAACAGCAGAAGTCTCAGCAAACCTTGTAAAAATGAAAGAAAATCCCATAAACCGGTGAAATGCCCCTTTGGGGAGGTGGCAAGGGTGCTTTTTCCAAAGCCTGAATCTGCTGGGACATGTTTGGAAGAAACTAGTGTAGATGCTTGTCCTGTTTACCAAGTATGCCAGAGCAAGTAAACTTGAAAGGAATCAAATAAAAAAAAAGGTTACAAAAACTGTAATTAAAACTTTGAGTTATTTAACGTAAGTATCAGAAACCTCTAGACCTTATTTATCCTGGCCTCTGTGAACATATGAATCTCTTTCCAGTGCAGTATTCTTCCAGTGAAGTTGGTGGGAAGCAATCTGGTACTCTCAACATGTACAGGGGGTATTGCCAAGGGATTCCCTGGCCCACGGAGGACACAGCTCTTCCCAAGGCAGGTCTCTCGCTTCTCCCTGGATCTTGTACCTTGTTGCATAAGAGGCCAGTCTAATCTGTACTGAACCACTTGAGCCTATTTCTTACTGTTAGCTGGGCAATATGATAAGGATAAACCTCAGGTATTTTTGGAATAGGATTGTGAACCAGAGGGATGCGCAGATAACCATTTAAAAATAAGATGGGATAAAACTGCACATGCATACTGCAGGCATCTACTCTA
The DNA here is from genome assembly GCA_013400955.1 of Drymodes brunneopygia. Taxonomy (NCBI): domain Eukaryota; kingdom Metazoa; phylum Chordata; class Aves; order Passeriformes; family Petroicidae; genus Drymodes; species Drymodes brunneopygia. Next base: position 475,850 of record VZTZ01019068.1, read on the forward strand.
AACCACTTCTGCATGACGCAATGCCAGCAGCATTTTGTGTGGAAGGAAAATCGCTTTGTTTCGGTTTAGGGCCACAGAAAAACAACTGCAAATAACTGAAAAGGAAAACCAAACAAAAAAGCAAACTATACAGTGATTTTCTCATACGTAATCTGTTGTTTTTCTCTGAATGAAAGGAATAGAGACAGAAGCACTATTATTAACTTCACCTCATACTCGTAGCAGACAGCAAAATGAGGTCATAATTGAAGTAGCACCGCACAGCTTAAAGGTCTGTGAAGAAGTGAAGAATTTTCAAAAATAACATGTGAATTTGCATCTGTCTAGAAGCTGCTGTAACAGATTTTTCCTGAATGGGAATAAGATTCAAGCAATCAAAAAAAATTTTGAACTTTAAATTCTCTACAGGGAGCTAGGAGAGAGACATGCAAAAGCTGTGCAGTTTGAAAAGATGAGTGCACAGGCTTCTCTGCTGATCAGGAAAGGAAATACAAGCCAGACCTGGAAGCCAGGCTAAAAGCATCCCCCTACTAGTTACAGAAAGATATTGCAGAATTCTGGAAAAAAGAAGAAAAAGAAAAAATTTTAAAAACCCTGGTTGGCTTCTCTTGTAAAAGTTACATATAGATAATTGGGCATTCACAAATTTGCCCTAAGCTTGTAGAACACACTTGAGTAAGTCCATATGATGATTAGGTAGAAACACAATGCCCAGCACCACAAGGCTCCAGTCCCACAGAGCTTGTGCCAACAGCTGGGATTGCACTAAGCCAGTATTAAAGCTAGGGCCAGGTTGAGCACGTGGAGGCTTAACAAGCTTTCATATACTGGTCATGTACTGGTAATCCACAGAAAGCATTAAAAATGTCAACAAAGGAGTGATATGTCCAAACTGGGCTGTGACAACAATAGTTCATTAAGATGCTAATCTTTAACTACGTTTGTTCTGGATTTATTAATTTTTCAAGCTCATTGACCAGTGAAGTCTTTATTCCCCTGATAAAACACAATGAATTTTAGACAGGGTTTTTTCATTCCCAATTTTTTCCTTTAAAACATTTAAAGATTATTTTGACTATTGGCTCCTGCTATAAACATAACCATTTTTGGGCAGACAAGCACATTAATCAAAGCTTGTCCTGTGGTTCCTGGATTTAGGCAGTGGAAACCCTCTTGATGCAACTGCACACTGAGTCTTGCACCATATGCAGTAAAATCTACTCTTGGGTAACCAGGCACAAAATACTTAGGATTTCTCCAATGGATGAGTCTGAAGAATAAGGCAACCTGAACTGTCACCTTACATCTCTTGTGTGTGTCCTCACACAGACACCAAGCTCCTTCTGCCACATGCAACACATGTGCTCTACGGGGATGAAAGGTCTTGGGAGGGTATCAGATGGCATTGCCTCCTCTGGCTTAAGCTCTGTGTGAAAATGAGATTAAATTTAAAACAAGGACCATCATTATTCGGACTCAGAGAACACAGGACTAGCAACTTAGAATATAGGAAGTAGAAGCTGCACTAAAGGCACAAAATCAGGATCAAATTTATGAGTCCCCTTTTGATCCAGACTTAAGTTATGTGGCTTGTGTGAAGAAGCAAGGTAGCACAGGAGATGGCACCGTGGCAGAGGAGGCTTCAGAATTGCTGTGTCCTTGAAATGTGATTATTTTGAGGCACCTCTTGTGCAACCAGTACATCAAATGACCATAGAGCATAGAGGTAAGAGCCTGGAGGGGGAAACGCTGATGCCAATTATCCTAAAACAGTTTTTGCTGAGATGAGGCGATTTATCTGGTCTTCCTGCTGGTTTGGTCTTTGTCCTCTCCACTGATGCTGCCAGTAGGGGTGTCAAAGATCTGCTGCTATAAGCACTTGACTTGTTTGTAGGAATCTGATTAAAGTAGATCACCTCAGATAACAAGAGGAATTAATGCTGCAAATACATAGGAGAGGATTTTCAAGCTTATAAGCTACATGGAGTATTTTTAAAGTCACGCAGCAGCCTCCAAGATCTCTGATTTTCGCAGAACTCATGATCTTTATTTGTCCTTTTCTCTACCCTGTTAGCCTTTACACTTAGAGCATTTGCCTTTATTATTTCAGTTCTACCTGTAATCTGTTCAGTTGCTCTGTCCACTACTAGGAAAGTACTGTACAGAGCTAACCCTAGGAGGAAAAAAACTCAAAAGGGAACAGGAAAGAGTTCTTGTGGGCCTTGCTATGGACATTGCACATTCTCCTTAATAACTATGTAAGTCTAGATTCCTTGTCCTTCAGGTTTTTACAGTATTTTTAAAATGCATATTGTCATCTTTGATGTCCCCCTGTCTGTATCCTCTCAACTCCTAGGCACTCCAACTTTTTCTCTGTTACGTGTAACTGTGTTATGTACTCAGGCTCAACATCTCAGCTGTGAACAACTGTACTCCTATGTCTCCACACACATGAGTTTTCCCCAATGCCTGGCTTGCTGTGTGCGTGCAGATGTCCCTGGTGAAGGACCTTTAGTGCCTGCCACCCAACCCTGTGCTGCCCTTGTTTGGCACATTGGCTTTTTTAGCTCAGCTCTGTTAGGTAGGGCCCCAAATTGGGCTTTACAGTTGGTGACATTATAATTTCTGACATGAGAAGTCACAAACAGTTACTTTACAATCAAAACCTGCCCGCCAGCTCTCTGCTCAGTTTTACCAACTGAGGAGTCCTAACTTTAGGTCTTCCATTTAAAACACAAGTACAGTAGGTATGAAGTACACCAGCTTGACCACACCAAGAACTAAACCTGGGAGATGGCTGCATGAAAGCTGTGGGACGTGACATTCCAGGACATCCTAAATGCAAGTGGTGCCACTGTGAATGTGCCTGAATGAGACCTGTGTGCTCCAGAGGTGGGAGCAGAGGCTGCAGGCCTCCAGAAGGGAACACTGAGGTGCCACAGCTCACAGCACAGCACTGGCAGGGCTTCAGCCCTTTCTGGAGAGGGACTGAGCCACTGAAACACGTGTTACAGAGGCTCTGAGATTTTAGCAGTGCAAGGCAAATGTAATTCAGGCTGTCCATGTTAATTCCCATTTTTCGCTGCTTGGATAAGCACATGGTGACAGCTTTCATGAGGCAGGGACCTGTTCATTGGAAAATGGATTATGACCACCAGCTCTTGCACATGAACTACTGAGCAGTCATCCAGCGGTCACTAGTGAGACACCATAGGTCTGTGCTGGTGACCTAGGGGTGAAATGACTTTCTTTGTCTGTCTGAATCCCTGAAGCATTCAGACCCTGATCAGGGGGGATGTTCTGATCTAAACCACCATTAATCTTCCTTAAGGTCAGAAGAGCAAGGTATTCAATGTTAACTGGGTTTTTTTTTTTAATGCCAGCAAAAAAGCTTTTTTTATTCCCAATGCTGTCTTAAAACATACAGCAATACTTAAACACCCAAACTTTCACAGCCATTTTTGGAAAGGGATGTCAGCTTTTAGATAAATGACAAAGACCATACACAGTGTCAGCCCCCCACAGCTGTGTCCATAGCCATAACAACAATGCCACACAATGTTGTCCTTAAATCCCATAAAGGCAAGCAACAATGCCAGAGAATGAAGCAATAACGTATTGGAGCTGCTGACAATCAGTCTTTAACATGTGTTATCCATTTGACTGCAGGTGTAAATCAGCATTTCAATGTCAACTTGCTAATTTAAGGCTGTATGGTCAAAAACCCGGAGTACCCCAGAAAAAGCACAAGTGCACTGTTAAAGCAGGTCAAAGTCACTGCAAGTCAGGGAACACAGAGGAAAAGTTCCCCATCAATAAACCAGTTTGGGCTATGGATTTCACGATAAAGTAATACTAGATTAAATTAAACATTTAATGAGAGCTCAGGCTACTGTGTGGGCACAACCAATATTCCTTTGCTGCTCAGTTAACTTTGGTGGTATTAGCGGCTGAGGAACCAAGCTGTGTGGCTCTACAGAGTGACATGAAACAACATGTGAATTATCTCCAAAGGATACAAGTCTCATTTCCTCTGCCTTCACTTAACTATGCCACCACATGGATGGAAATTAATTTTCCCCTTTAATTCCTGTATTCAGAGAAATAAGGAAAATATCTGCTGCCATTTGTTGTACTTGGAGTTGTCTGAAAATAGGGTACATGTAATTTTTCAATAGAAACTGAAGACTGAAAGTATTTTTTTCATCCCCCTCTCCTACTACTAGTAAAGCAGTTAACTTAAGAACCTGATTAACATTCCATTGAGCTGTCAAATGGTTCTTGCTCTTATTTTTTGGCTGGACAACATTTTCTACCAATTCACTCATGGCAGCTGTTTCAGTACTATGGGGAAAAAAAGAAACTGAATGGCATTTTAGTGGGTTAATGGAAGACTACCTCTGGCAAAATATAAAACTGAATTCAGAAATGTTGCATCTAAGGGAACTGTAGCCTTCCTAATGATAACCCAGGTGTGGGCGTTTTTTTTCTTCTCACTTTCATTGAGAAATTCAGCACAAACAGTAGAAGCTTCTGCTTATTCTCATGGACCACTACACCTAAAAATTATGTACTAAACATTTTATGACAAACTGACCCTGTGTGATTTCTCATATGTTCACTGCAGGTAAACAGAAAGGTTGAAAAAATATGCATGTGCAAAGAGAGCTGAGACCTCTGCAAATTTGGTCTCTGACAGTCTCGCCACACCACTGCTAAGAGGAATCTCATCTACAGGTGGCCTGGCGGTATGTCAAAGATTAAATCAGATCTTGAGGCAGGATTAGAAGGGATGGGTGGGTGTGGAAGACCCTGTTCTCACTGCTCAGGGCTGACACAGCAGCAGACAAGCAGCTTGTGCAACGCTGTGTGAGCTATGACTGCTGGAAACATCAGGAAAATGGTGGCATCTCTTTCTGCATTGACCAGCTGGTGCTTGGATTTTAATTAAATTCATTTCTATTTAAGAATCACACGGGGATGGTCTGAGGAAAAACGGAGACCATACCTTTAGGCCTCCTGCTGCCTTGCATCAGGCTGCCCTTTTCCCCTCTGCACAGCCATGTTTAATGCAGCGATGGGTTTATTTGGTTGGAGCTGTTGAATCCAAGGCACACTGCACGTGTCCTGGAGCACAGTGATGCTTAAGCAGATTTACTCAGGGGTTATGGAAAGGGCCTAGACAGAGCTTGGCTGTGTCCCTTAACCATTGCTCTTTCTCATCCATTTTTTCAGGTCTCAGGGAGATGGAAAGCCAACCACAAGACAGAAGATGACAGCCACAGCACAAGACAGTGCAACAGGAATGAGCATACACACTAACCTATGGGTAGCTTCTTCCAAGTTTATTCACACAGGATGATGGTGAGAGTTTTTGAAGATTTAGTCATGTTAGGTACATATTTTTTGCTTCATTCTCCTCTTAACTGCTGAGAAAATCAGCACTGGTATGGGAAGAGGCAAGGGAAATGAGGGGATGGACAAACTACTGTACTAACTCCTCTCATATCTATAAATCCCAAGCAGCAATCCTGCAGGCTCTACCTTGTGAAGTGAGTGGGTTTTCCATTTGGTACTCCAGATAAAACTATACCTGCTGCTAAACTATTTTCACCAGCACTACATATGCACTTGTTCAGACTTGCTCCCCAAAGCTAATCTAATCAATGTGGATGGACTGAGTGAGTGATCACATGGGCCAGGTTTTGGGTTGTGTTTCCCTGCACAAAGCTCAGAGAATACAGGGTTAAATGCTGCTCTCAAACACTTTCAAACAAGTTTAGGTTTATTTTTGTTATTTGCATTTCAGCATCACCTGAAGTAACAGATCCATCACAGAGGGTTTGAGTAACAGAGCAGTAACAGGAGCCACAAGAACAAGCCTCCCAGATTTCACACACATGCCCAACCATCACTGGGCACTCACAGTGTTACCCCAGCTCCCCATAGAAACATCAGTACAGAGTAATTTAGTAAAGTAAAACCCCACATAACTCTTCAGTTGTGAATAAAACTACCACTGCCCAGGAACCAGGATGTGACACCCTGTCACATCATCACTATTTGAAATACAGCATTCTGGGGCAACTAGATCTTGCTTTTTCCACAGAAAATGTCTCCTAGTAACTAATAATTGGCAGTGGAGACTGATGTCCATGAGAGAGATTTCACAACCAGTTTAAGCCAGTTGAAGACCTTGACGCTGCCAAAGGGGTGTGGAAAACAGAAATGGCCCTTCTGACCATGTTAGGTTAGGTATTACATAAGCCCCTTTGTCTCATCTGTAAAATATGGGTATCGAAGGGGGTACGAGGTTTATTTTATAAACTATCAGGAGCTGCAGGTTACCTGGCATAGGAAGATAAGTGTGAGGTTCTGTCACACTTGTTGAAAATGCAGCCTGCCAATAACTGCCATACAAGGGCAATAAAAAGTATGCTGGAAGAAGTTATCCTACCTCTCTAACTCATCAAAGTGCTCTCCTGCAGTGATGAAATCACATGCTGCTCAGCTCCCCAGAGAGTAATATTCCCCCCAAACACAGCATGACTGCCATGAATTAGGCACCTGAAGAAAAAGACTCACTCTTCATGAATCTGTACCGCTACCACAGACAGGAGAAAAACAGGAATGGAAAGACAAAACAGGCCAAAAGTTTACATAGAACCATAAAATGGTTAGGGCTAGAAGGAACCTGAAAGATCATTTAGTTCTAACCTTCCTGCCATGGGCAGGAACACCTTTCACTAGACTGAGTTGTTCAGAGCCTCATCCAGCCTGACTTTGAGCAACACAGTTGGACAAAAGGTTTTGATAACAAGATTTTTTTCAAACATGGCAGCTTTACACAATATAATAAAGTGTATCCCTTGCTTTACAACATCAGCCTTCATGACAGAGGTACTTGTGGGCAATTTCAGCAGAGGGAAAGATTCAGAAGGACATAGAAATCACATGTGTATCACACAATGGCAGTGCAGTCCTATGGCCACCAGACCTGTTCTGATGCTAAAACCAACCAGTCTTCAACCAGTATTCAGCCACCTATTTTAACAGCACTGAAACAGATCCAGTTATCAATATCCAGTACACATCTGTCCTCAGATTCTAGGTTTGACCAGACAAATACACAAATGCAAAAGTGTAAGCATAGAGCCTTTTGCTTCAAAAGGGTGACTTAAAAGTGCTCCCTTGCCAGCAGAAAGAAATATGCACACCAGAAGTCACGGGGTTCTTCTCTCACTTATCTTGAGATGTGGTAGCTGCATGAATCAGATGCTGAAAGAATCCAACATGAAACAGAATCTGATTTAAACAAACTGTATACACAACCATGCGAACTTTTAAAATAAAGGAAAATAGTATTAAAATTTTAGTTTCCTTTCTCCCTTGCCCACTTCCCTTTCTGAGCTGACAGTCAACCAGCTGGTTAACTGCTCAGAAGGTGCATGCTCATTCCCACCTTTAACCAGTGCTCCCCGTGGGGCACTGTGCAGCCAAACGCTTCACCACCACTTTTTAATATTGAACCACAGCACACAGCCACTTCCTCAGGGTGGTGGCTGCACTGAGGGACAGCACCTGCAAAAGCTCTGCAGAAGCAATTGATTCACAGCAAAGAGGGATACAGTTGAGAGCTTCCTTCCACAGAACACAGCAGGAAAAGGGAGATGTTGCCTCCAGAGAGACCAAATGACCATGATGGATGCTGTTATATGGTTCCTGTTGAGTATGTGACCATGCTTTAGTCTGGTTTTGCTCCTCTGATGAACATCTCACATAGATCATAAAAGGAAAGATAAATATATGACAAGTATAGAGATTATAGGAGAAAAGATAAATATACGACAATATGTGTCAGAATTTTAACCCAAAGCAAATTTTCAAGCAGCCTTTTCCAAACAGCTATGAAGTGTGTAGATTTTTCTTAACCAAACAATGAAAAGGAGCCCCAGTTCAATAGACTTCTTAGCAAAGCCAGATGGTAAAAAGATGATAAGCAGAACAGAACACAGTAAGCTGACATTTTCTACAGGGGACTTCCCCTCCCTAATTAAAAATGACCTTCATTATTTCTCAACTAGTATGGCTTTTTAAAACAAAATAATGGATAATTTAAATAGAAGCATAATTTGCAAAATGGTTTGAAATATTGCTTAGAACATTTTTCCACATTTGACCACCTCTAAAGCACAAAAAAGCCTTCAGTAATGCAAGAAATCAGCTCCAACTTTTATGCAAGTCAATACCACTGACTACTGAGCAAGAAAGAAACCACAGTCAAGTCCTCACTTCAAAGCACTGTTTAGTTAAAGATGAATTACGTGACCTTTTGGCAGTGTACAATGGAACAGAGGTCAAAGGTACCCAAATTCTTCCATGCTCTAAACAAGTTCAGCCCCATATCTATGAAAAACTACCTCTGTGTTAGAATAGACCACACTTTCCAGAACAACATCTTTAAGCTAATAAAGTTTCATGGAAGCCTCAAAGAGAGCAGATAAGTCTTCTTCTGTTTGGGGACGTGGTGATAGTTTAGTCACTCTCTCCTGTAAGAAGAAAGAAAAACTGGATTATAAATGGATACCAATAAAATTAATCAAACAGTAGCTGAACTATGTCTCTCTGTAATAACATCCTTCACAGAGAATAACAAGGTTTTGTAAAATAAGTAATCAAGTAATGAAGGTTGAAGCATCATCAACTGTACAGTACTTTCAAGAACATATTAGTTAAGTTTTCCTGTAATTAAATGCACAGAAGCCAGATCAGAATGCTGTTCAGTTTCAGAGTCAAGCACAGCAAACACGGGTCTTCTCCATCGCAGATGTCTGTACACTGGAGGACATTATCCTGGGATTGTAGTCCATTCTAAAATTGATTTGTCAGCACTAAACTAGGAGTTAAAGTTTTAGGGACCAAGACTTTCAAAATACTACATCTCTCAAGGCACAGGGGGGCTGCTGTAAATGGGGAGAATAAGCAGCACTTGTAAGTCAGACTCTCAAAAGGAGACACAGCAAGGGACAGTATGAAACTGCTTAATAGCCCCACACATCGGAGTCATTTGGACATTGATTCAACAGAATGTTCAGGTGCTAAAGCCACTCTGACTGAAATGAAACTTAGGTATGTGCTTCAGTGCTCTGCTTGACAAAATAACCACAAAGGTAGGGGCTGCAATTCAGAAAAGCCCTGTGCAACTGAGGATGAGGAGCTGTATTAGTGTAGGTAGCCAGTTACTGCAGAAACATTCAGCTGAAAGGGCCCAACATCACTGTACCCATACTGGTTATGATTAGAACTTTCATGTTTTCAACAACCAATGATTGTAACATTTATCGAATACTGGGGAGAGTTAGAAATGTCTGCAGAGACAAGAGTCCAGGCCTACACTGGGAACACATTATCTTTAGATCAGGTGTGTTTCGGCAAGAGAGGGTTTCTTCTGATACAACCTGTTCCAACATTTGTGGAAGATGCTGTCCTCCAGCTTAAAGTCTCCCCCCTTTTTTCACATGTGAGACAAGGGGTATCATTGCTGAGGTCCTTGTCTCAGGCATGGAGTGGGATGCAGGGGAAGGGGCTCAGAGTAGGACACAGGGGAAGGGGTTCCCCCAGCACCCTGCCTGGGTGGGAGGCTCAGCTGAGCCCCTGGGGAGCAGAGGACACCTCGCTGCCCAGGGCAATGCCACAGCACAAGGCTGCAACCGCTGCACTTCCCCCCAGCCCGAGGGATGCGATCTGTGGGCAGGCTGGATGTGGTTACACAACAAGCGAGGCCACCACACTGCAAAATCAATGTGAAACAGTGGGCTAGCATGGTGAGAAGTCAGCTGTGAGGTATTCATAGTTCATAATCATGGTTAGCATGGCTTGTGAGGAGTCTGAAAAGTGCAGCTCTGTGTGCATAATTTTACCAACAGAAGAAGCTTTACTGGTGTGTAAGTAGCAATCAAATGGTACCTCTTTCCCCATCCCTAACCAGTGCTACCACACACAGAGATTCAGCCAAAGAGAAGGCTAAGATTCTTCAATGCAGTTTTGAAACCAAATGGAAAATTCAAATAGCACTAGGGTAAAAGTGTGTTGTTTTTTTCAGGGTCATAGTATTCAAAATGTAACAACACAGTGCTCAGGTATTCATAAAGTCATCATATTAGGACACTCTGGGCCAAAGCCAGTTTTGCAGCTCTGTGCACCGAGATGTCCAGAGATATCTGTAAAATCACACTGGGTGACAGGAGCCAGCCAGCCTGACAGCCTGACAGACTGGAGCATTTCCCAGCTCCATCGACAGAAGGCTGCAAACGGATGCTCCTCCCGTATGCCTCGACACAGAGGCACCAGCACTACCTCTGCACAAGCTTGCTGATATTTGCTGGTGCCCAGACAGCCAGGCCCTGGCTCCCTCAGTCTGACTCAGTGCATTCTGGTCTCATGCCAAACCCAGCAGCTCTGGACTCATCACTCAGCCCCATTGTAGCTGCCTCTGGGATGTCTGCAGGGGGTGGGTGGACAGAGAACAGCCCTTCCACCATCTCCCATTTTCAGTGCCCCCACCTCCTCTCAAACACCACCACAGGGCCAGCCACCTTGAACCTTGAGAGAGTATCTTCTTTGCTAGAATCACTGCTGTCCATAGATAAGATTAATTTCAATAGACTCACTTAGAAAGGGAAATAAAATTCTGTTTTAACTTCAAGCATAGATGTCTGTCCCAACAGAGCTCCCACCCCAAATCCCAATAGTCAGATTACTTTTTTTCCCTGCAGCCTGCACTTCAGAGCATGGAATATACTCAGTAAACTTCTTGGTGCTATCACTACTGCACCACATTGCTCTGCTGATGTGAATGGGCCATTGCTCTATTACAAAGCAAACCTACTGCAAGATGAAAAGCTAAACAATTATACAAAAAAAGAAACTGTATCAATTAACCCTGTGGTTATTAAAAGACTATTACAGAATACTGATACATTTTCATCATGTTACATCTCATACAAAAAAATAAGGACTGAGAAACTATTAGGTCATCTCATTTTACACAGTACAATTAATCACCAACGCCATGACAGAAAAACCATTCGACATCTTTTGGTGAAGAACCCTCCCTGACAGTGCAAAACTTGCATTCAATGATCGTTTTAAAGAAACATGTATCAAAACAAACCCACCAAATGCCCCAAAACAAAGTACATGCACAACCTACTTAATGGGTGCTCAGAGACCTTAGTTTTCTTCCTGGCTTTGCCACTGCTCTGTTGTGTGTGATCCTAAGTAGTTGCATCTTTATGCCACTTTCTCAGGTATAAAACAGGAATATTAATATTTACTGTTAATGTAACTGTTCTAAGGTGCTCTGAGATTTACGAATGAGAAGAACTATACAGCATCTGCTATAAAAGGAGAATAACCTTTCGGCCTACAAAATTTTCACTTTCTCCGTAGTTTATATTTCCCTTGCAACCTGGTGGAAACAAATACTTGGTCCATAGCATATGAATTAAACTGTCTTTTTATAAGGAAGACTCTGGATCTTGCTTTAAGAGTGGTGTGTTGCTTTTTGCAGTGTCTTTGTGGGCACTGAAACAATAAAGGGTATTACAAGTTTAATCTATATCATCCCAGGGGACCTTATTTCAAATTCTGATGGGAGTCAATGGAACAAAAAAGCCATCTGCGAAGAAAAATGCAACTTCTCAATATGGAAAGTTTAATGCAAAGTGAGTTTGGTCATTCTTATCAGATAGCACTTGGTATTAAGGCTTTATCTACAGACCACCTGCACACATAATTAAGAGGCAGTTATGAAAAAGCAGTATCTACTACAAAGATCAAAGACCTATGAAAAACATCCTCTTTTTAAAAACTGTAACATTAAAAAAACCCCAAACCAAACACTTAGCCCTTTTTTCTGAATCCATGTGAAAACTGCAGCATGCACTCCATCCCACTGAAAAGAAAAACCTGAACTGTGGAGTGAAACAAAATACAGTTGACTATCCGTAATTTTCTCCATTTAAATAGTTTGAGTGTAGAAATAGAAATAAAACTTGCTGGAAAAGAAGCACTTTTGTTTTTGCCAAAATCTGTTCTATTTTATTTGACAAGAAAAACTGTTTTGCTCTCTGTCTTACCTGAGGCAGAGTGCCTTTGACTAATGCAGGGATGTCTGCTTTGGAATAACCAATTGCAGCTAAGCCATCATCAACATTCAGATCAAATAGGAATTTCCGGAGTGTGTCTGCCAAAATAAGCCCCGCATCTTTGATTCTGGCAGTGCGGATGTCAGCTCCTAAAAGAAGACATAATGCCTTGACTGTAGGGTGGAGAGAGCAGAGGAAGCCTGTCCTGGACTTAATTTAATCATAATATCAGCTGAATACATATCCATACATAACAGCCACTGCCCTAAAAGCAACATGAAGTGAAAAAGAGGAATCAGTTTTCATTTTACAGTTGGAATAGTTTGTGAAAGGTGAAATAAAACAAGATCAGAAGCAGGTTAACTGCTGCCAAAAAGACTAACTGCCACATGAGGTTAACTTCCTTTCCCTCAGTGCTTGCAGGGAGAAGCACTTTTCAGCCTGACTAACTGCTGGGAGGAAAGAAGCTAACGCATGAACGTCAGTGGTATTTATTTGTAGGGACGAGTGCCAAAGGCTAACCTCATTTTAAGACCTTGAGTTTGCTGACATCTAGAGGACTGTCCTGGTCAATTACACGTTCACAGAGAGGACTACAGCACGTAGGCTGAAAAAGGCAGGAGACAGCAGGGCAGTGTTCAGTGGGTTGAGCAAATTCTAAATGTATTGCTGTTTGAATATGGCCTGACTTGTGTAGGGTGCGGTAGAACTGAAGAGAAGGAACTGCTCTCTTTGAAACATCTACTGAACAGTAATGAAAACATCAGTAAAAAATTAAAGATTATAAAGATTATAAACACTTCTTGCAGAATAGCTTGCCTTCCCTTCTTCAATGAATGTTCAGGACTTACTTAAAAGTAATAACAAAATTATGTCCAGACAGGAGACCCAAGTTCCTCCAGATGATTTCTTTCAAAGCAACCCGAGCTAGACTGGTTCTCTGTGTAACCTCAATGATGTTACCCCAGAACTACGTTAGGTCCAAGTGCCATACTGAGAGATGAGTAATAGCACTACACAGCTACAGGAAAAATATTTTCTGTGATCCTCACGTAGCTCAGTGTAACATTCAAAGGGAGTTAAGTGAACAGGAGATCTACAAGCTCACTTGAAGAGCTGAGATATTCAGGTAGTAAGACTGACAGGAATGTAGCAAATAGTGTCTGGGGAAAACTGATAAATAAGATATGACAGAGTCTTGTATGAAGTTTTGTGCTATTGAGACCATGCCATGAAGTCTGAGTTTATCCTGGGTTTAGCTGTGGAGGGGTAACTAGGACATAAACCCACTATCTTTGGATAGTAAAGTGAAAGGGAAAGGGAGGAGGGTAAAACGTTACAGTAAATGTGATTGGCAGTTTTGAAAATTGTTATAGTTCTAGTACTTTCTTTTTGCTCAACCTTAAAGATACATCAGTCTTTGATTGCACCTAGAAAATTTCTGGCCACATGCACACCTACTTCAACTGCTTAAGAATCCACCCAGGGAGGTATTAAGCTTTTTCTGGCTGTATCCAAATTCGCAGCTGTACACACATACAACATAACTATTTAGTAATCTGCTTCATGTCATAAAATAGCCTCTTAGTCACTGCATTTGGCAACATGACAGATTTGAATCAGCTACTGTAGTCAGTTGGACCCTGGAGTGGACTCAGAAGTAAACACCCCAGATGGGAATTAATAAATTCAATTCCACGTGACATGTTTTCGGCACAGTCCCTTTCCAGCAAGGCATACAATGATGCACTTAAAATTTCTACTGAGAAAATTAACAGAACTTTTAGAGACAAAATTTATGGCAGCAGTTAATACCACAAAACCTAAAGGAACTGCTTTTCAGTCACTTGTTTTAAAATCAAGAACCAGAGCTGAAATTTTCTGATATGCTGTGCTGACCAGTTATCCAGACACATTCTTTCCATCTAATTTTAGTTATGTGTTATTGCTGTAGGAACACAGATATTTATTAGCTTAGTATATGATTCCAACTAGCTTTGTGTTTTGGTTTTGACCATAGGCAGGGCAGCATACTTTAGAGGAAGCCTGAAGAACCTCACAGACCATTTATGAAATAAACAGAACTTTCAGCCAATGTAGTTTTTCTGTCCATGTTGTTTTACACACTCTATAAAACACTGTGATATTTTCATTGTCTATATAAAAGTCTCACTCTTTCTTGAAATCCCCAATGCTTTCAGATTACTAATACAAGCAAGTCAAACATGTGACTGGATTGCTGTGACTTGCACACAGAAGGCTGACCATACAAGGGACTGAAGACAAATTTTCCAAATACCAGGAGAGTTGGCCCAACCACTTTTTCTCCACTCCCTGCACTGCTGTGCATGTGGCTGTGACTGCTCCTTAGCCAGCATGGGTATTATCAGCAGTGTAGCCATGACACAGAACCTAGTGCAGGCAAAAACCCTGCACATAAATAAAGACATAAATAAATTAGCTCACTGCAGAGCCATGCTGTCACAACTAGACTGCTAACAGCTCTCAGATTGCATCACTGGAAGCTGGTTTATTACACACAGTCATGCCAGGGGTGCAATAAAGAGCTATCCTTTCTCTTAGGACACCCTTTGGTGATGGGCTGCACACATAACAAGGCACTGTATGAGAAAACAACCTTTAAATGAGCTGTCAGCTGGCAGCATTCACTTTTATTCTGCTAAAAAGCAGAAAAGGCCATTTTGTTCATTAATCTCTTGTTAGCCATTACATATGTGTCCACAGAAGAGCTACTCCAGAAAAGCTTTCTCTTGACATCAGCCACTGAGGAACTCCAACACCTACAAACAAGCTTAGACCTACATTAGAAAGACTAAAACCCACAGCTGTGTGCCATGGAAGAAGAGCAGGAGTGATTCAGAATATCACTGCTCTTATTCATTGCCACAACAGGGAATTTGTTAGGCAAAATCCTTCCTCTTAGCTAACAAATGCCCCTGAGTACTGGTTCACCTTATGGTAGCTACTCTCCAGAAAGCACCAAGAGTTGTGCCAATCACAGCTACTCTTGTTTGATTTGTAACAGACCTCCAGTGATTTTAGCTGTCCATTTTTCTGGCCAAGAATCAGATTTCTCCAGCTTTCTCCTCGAATCACATCATTCAATATAAAAATTCAGCATTATTCTATCTAATTTGCATTACACATAACTCCAGAATTTTATTTTTTAAACTTAAACCCCTCCCAACAACCTATGACAATTGCTTGCACACATTTATTTTCAATCCCAAAATGTCATTTTGGAAAGAATTCCATTTGTACCCGAGAACTGTACCCATAGAGATTCCTACCTAGGATCTCTGCAGCTTCTAAATGCCGCTCAGGATGAATCTCTGCTGTGAAAGCAAACACTGCTGGGGATGTCAGCACCACAGAAAGGCCATGTGGCTGGGGGAAAAAAAAGAAAAAAAAGAATAAAACACATCAACAGGACAGGTACTTTTAACTTCAATGGACTTTAATGCTCGTTAATGACAGATAACAGGTAATTGAAATGTATAATAAAAAACCAAAAATAAACAAGCTTTACCACCAAAGAGTGATCCACATTATAATCCTTTGGTTTATAAGTTTTCACCAAACCAGAAATAGGGTAAGACATTCCATGGCTGGAACAGAGAGCAGAGAGAGAGTGGTTAGGGCAGCTCTCTCAGTATTTGGAAAATTTGTGTTCAGTCCCTTGTGTGGTCAGTTTTCAGCATGCAAGTCTCCTCAGTAAAGATACTCAGAAGGTATTGACAGCTATGGTGTGGATATTAGGTACGGACAACCCTCCTCCCTCTGCACCTCAGGGACCCAGTTGTAAGAAACAGTACCTCCTTACTTTTTGAGTGTGAAGTTGCATTACTTCACCAACTGGACTGAAAGATGTTCAGTTCCTGAAGTAATGTAGATATGCCAAAAATATCATAGTCTGCATACCTACATGTTCACTCTGACTGAGAAAAAGAAATTTTAATTTTAAGATATAATTAGAAGAGTAGACTTGCTCAAAGAAAAAGAATGAAAGGAAGGTCTCTGAAGAGGATGACTGCTAATAACTTCTGCACACAATTCACTTTTAGGCTTTGCTTCTTTGAGATTTTCATCCAAATGAAACTATATTGCCTTGCAATATTAATCACAGTTCATTTTAGACTGCTGTTTGCCTACCCCACAGACAAACTTACAGATAATTGCATCAGCTCAGGAAAAACTCAAGATTGCATCATTGCTGTCTCACTGCAGAACAGCTGGCATGAAATCTAACATTTTAAATGTCATTGACTTTTTTACTCTTGTTTTTACTACTAAGGAAGGTAAAAAGGCTGTGTTTTGTAATTTTCACGATTGATTTTGAGTATCACAACCCAGAACACACAATCCTTATACACATAAATGCCAAGCGCCCATCAGTTTGTCACATCACACACGTCCTTCAGCATCACAGGCCAGGCTACAATCCCTTACTGAACATTCAGCAACAAGGGCAGCAACTTCAACGACCTGAAAAAAACACTAGCTATAACAGTGCACTCACCAGAGGTGAACACCAGCATTGCCAAAGCCAATACCAGCAAAAGCACTTGCCAGGTGCATGTTGGCTCTTGCTACACGGTCTTCAGGGTTTCTGATGGCTCTGTGCACCATGGAGGCAAATGGTAGTAATGAAATCACAAACAGATTGTTGATTCAGGAGGGAGAAGGAAGAATGGGCTTCTTTATGAACAGATATACAACAAATCTTAAAGACAAGCTGAGATAAAAATGGTGGAAATGGAATCAAGTCACACTTTAGTAAAAGAACAGTCCTGCATCTGGATCACTTAAATAGATCATACTAGTTCCGTGGAGGGCAAGCTTCCTTTCACTTTTCCAAAAAACAAGTAGAGTGAATTTAACCTCACCAGTGAATTCAAAAATTCTACTTAGGACCTTTGCTAATTCTATGTATGGCTCCAGGAACAACTATTTTGACTCACTAGGTACTGTTAAAAGTCTTCTATGAAAAAAACCCACATTGATATTTAATAGAAGTGCACATGGTATGCAAAAGCTGTAAAGAGCCTAAAACTTTAATGACAGGGATCAAAACCAACTCCCAGCTAAGTCGATACCTATTCTAAAGTGAAGGTCTCCTAAGAATGGGCAGGTTTGCAATAAATGCGTAATTTTACACATTCATAAGTGCATGTCATTACCTTCTTAAGGGATGTGCAAGTATCTTAATTTACAGCGAAGGCTGCAGAAATAACATCAGCAGTATTTTTTTCAGTTTGTTACATATTCCCCTTATACTGTCATAGAAAGGAGGTTCTTGAAAAAAATATGTCAATGATGCTCCCATATTAACTGAACAGCTTGAAATACCTTTAACTGAGGACTTCTAAAATAGATTCACAGAGGCATTAAAAAGCTACCTCCTCAAGACAAGCCACTAACCCCAATTTTACTTTGAATTTCATTAGAAAAACATTTTGCTTTATTTAAGAAAAATCCAGGGTAGAAAACAAATGCTGCAGCTTGCCTTATTCTAGCCCAAAATTTACATTCTTGCAAGCATCCCTTTTAGGGCGCTGAAGGCTGAACACACTGCATGGGAGATGGCTGGCTGTTAGATGTGTTACCTTTTCAGGTACTTAGCGACAATGCGCAGAGCATGCAGGGCCCAGATGTCGCTGATGGGGTTGCTGCCCTGGTAGGCGGGGCGGTGGATGGGGTTGGAAGGGCAGGGACTGCGCTGCTTGTAAGGGAGAGCGGTGTAGGATTCCAGGGCATGGCTGACAGAAAGATAACAGATGAATTATTCAAGGGGGAGAGCTCCATTTTACTGCCGTTTGAACGCAGGCTCTTATTTATTTCTGGTGTCCAATGGTTGCTGAAACAAGAAATGCAGTCTCACAGACAACGGGAAGAATGCTGGGCCAGCAACTGCAGAGCACTTCCCTCTCCAACAAACGCACGGACCCTTTCTATTTAGCTCACACCATGCTGAAAGCCTGGTTGGATGCACTGGCACCTGCAGTGTTTTTCACTGAAGAGTGCTGTACATGTGCAGTGAGTGCATTTCCTTTCTGTAGGACAGGAACCATAAGAGGCTTTAGTACTGAAAGCTTCATAAGGTACTTTTCTTTTAGAAGTACTGACCTTGAAAAAATTATGGGTATGATATTTAAGCTAAGTGGAACTGCCAATAGTCTCATCTGCCAGATACTCATGAATCTGACCACATAAAGAAGGGGCACTACATGGCTCCATTTCAATGAATAAAACTACAGATAAATCATTTTCATTGATGAGCAAATGCCTTTTTTCCATTACAGACACTGCAGTCCAGGGTCCTTCACCACACTTGAGACATCACAGTTTCATCACATATCTATTCTTTTAATATACATAGCACCCAGAAGCAAAGTAAACTCTGGCTCTCCAAATAGAAATGTCAATGAATTTTGTGCAGTTAAGCTGTAGGTTTAAGACGAAGAAAATTTTGTGCCAAGTGAAAAGCAAAGTATGAGATTGGTTCCAAAGATGGGTTCCACAGCTGGGCGAAGACCTGCCAGCACCTCAGAGGCTTTTACAAATTTTTATTGACTCATGATGGCTTTTGTTAGAAAATTCTTGTTCTCTATTCCCTGCCATGTCTGAGATACATGATAAATGCTATTACAATTGTGATTAATCATCTATCTCCATGATTTCTTAAAAAGGAACACTTGGACTCTCTTCCCTGACAACAACTATTCTGGAAGCAAACAGTTTCTCCAGTGCACTGCAAAAACATTCAAATTTCTGCAAATGCAGGATTTTTTCCCCATACATTCTGAGGAAGGCAGTGAAACTATGTAAGAGGAAAGTAAGATAGAGCTCACCCTAACAAGAACAGCAAACGGAAGAAAAAAGATCACTCTCTTGTGCTCTCAAAATGTATTTTTTCTACAATCATTGTAGTAAAAATACAAAAATGGACTAAATTCAAGTAGGAGCCTATGCAGAAAACTCACCAAAGCACGTCAAAGCCACTGTTGGCCACTATTCGTTCAGGCATGGACAGTGTGTGTAAAGGATCAATGATGCCTAATGTTGGCTTAATGGCTCTTGAAGCAATACCTGCAGTGTGTAAAGGGAGGAAAATCAGCTAAAAATCTTTTGCAACAAAATAGGACAAGATAAGCCTGATGTTCAAAACATGACAATAAGGTGGGAAAAAATATTTGAAACTATGAACACAAAAGCAAAGACAGAGAAGGGAGGGTACACAGTATCTATGAATGTAAGACTTACTGATGACAAAGTCTCTCCAGGAGTTGTATGATTTGAGACTTTTGCCTGAAGTCGATTATACCAGACAATGTTCTCTCTCTGTTTGCAGCCCTCCCTGAGGAGCCTCGCAAAATGCCTGTGGCATCTGCAGTATTCTTAGATTTGTATCTTCTGTGGACACTCAGAGGGCAAAACTGGTTTGTATCTACAATCAATTGCCAATAGCTGTCTTCAGCATCTGGAATAACTATGCCCTTGTATTTTGAAGGGGACAGAGATGTAGCTTTGAGAGAGACAGAGAGACTGATTGACTAAGTATAGACTAGAAAACTCTATTGTCAAACCTCTTTAGCACACCCATCTGGGTCCCAAGTTCCGCAGACTGTGTGGCATATAAAATCCACATGTTTAGAAGCAAAACCTTAAAACAGTTATGAAGCTCAAGATGACATTTTAGCCTTAATCTTTATTTGCCAGGGATGAAAAGGCCAAAGGAAGACAGTGTCCCTCACTCGCACAGCATCCCATGCCTGAGGTTTCCAAAGTCAGGAAAAGGAACATTTGGTTGCAATTACACAACAAAGAAACAGAAGTCTTAAAAGTAGAAAGAAAAATACAAAGGAAATAAGGAACAGTTGGTTGACCCTGAATATAAGTAGAAATTTCCTTTGCAATTAACATTTTCTGCCATTTAAGGACTTGAAAGATTTTAGTTTCCTGTTTTGCCTTCAAAGTATAATCCACTGTATTACATAGGTATTTCATTATGTTAATATGCTATAAATTTAATTCAAGGAGGAAACTTTTAAGCTTTTAAAATTTGCCTGTGGCAGTTGAATCAAACAAAATGACACCTGAAATGACATGCCGTATCCTGTCCTTTCCAGGCAGGGAAATAACAAAGACACTGAAAAAGCCATTGTCTTCAATAGCATACAAAAAATCCCACAAAACAAACAAAAAACTCCAAAACAAAACACCAAAACCTCACCGGTTTTAACTTTTAGCTCTTTGAAGTCAAAAATGGCAACACCAGTGGTTTCACTTCCAGTGCCAGATGTCGTAGGAACTTAAAAGGAAGAATAGGGATAACAACAAATAATAAGAAATATGTAATACTGCAAAATAAATAATAAAACCACAATAGTAAAACTGCCCAAAATACAGGACCCAGGAAATCTTGGAGGTATCCCTGACCCAAAGCCACCAGATCAAAGGGAAACTGCTACTTTGATCTCTTCTCTCAGTCAAGGAGTCTAACCGAACTAAAGAAGACAAAGTAAT
Source organism: Drymodes brunneopygia (assembly GCA_013400955.1). Taxonomy (NCBI): domain Eukaryota; kingdom Metazoa; phylum Chordata; class Aves; order Passeriformes; family Petroicidae; genus Drymodes; species Drymodes brunneopygia. The sequence goes on from VZTZ01019068.1 coordinate 496,546, forward strand.
GATAAAACCTCTGATTTCACCTCCACTGGAGTAAATAGCAAAATTGCTGCTGAATACAACTAGAGGAGAGGTAAGCCCAAAGGAAGCTGAAACAGTCACAGCAAACAGATTTCAGCAGAAATATCAGGGAGTATAGAATGACTCACCTTTCCCTCAACCCAGCTCTCCCCACACTCTCCTGATGCTTTACCTGCAATAAGTGGCTTGAGGGGCACAGTGACAGGCTTCCCTTTCCCGATAGGAGCATTGACATAATCCAGGAATTCTGCTGAAGGGCTGGCCGCATACAGGTTGGCAGCTTTGCAGGTGTCTATTACAGACCCACCTCCAACAGCAACATAGGCATCAAACTCTCCCTTTTTAGCAAATTGAATGGCCTCCAGGAAACTTGGAACACAAGAAAGATTTTCTAATTAGTCAGGATAAAACCAGTACACAGGGAAACTAACTATTAAAACCAGCATGCAGGCCACAAGGAGGTGTTTAAACAGTCATATGGAATCCTGTAAAGGCCTAGGCACTACTTGGAGAAGTGTACTGTCAGAAGTAAATTGTACCTTTGGTCTGTTGGCTCCACACGGACATTATCATACACTTGAAAGTCTACACCATATTTTGCCAAGGAATTCAATACTGTGTTTACAGGAGGGAGTTTGGAGAGGTTTTTATCTGTCATCAAACAAACTCTTCTAGCACCAAGATTCTGCAGGTCCTACAATAACAAATAAAAAAAACCAAACAACCGGTATAAAATCATACACTTCACTATTCAAACACTAATCCAAATCAACTGAACCATTTGATAATAATAAAGCCCTGACTTAAAAGTAGTTGGTTATTGTAAAATTTTTAAAACCATATCAGCTGAAGAAAAAGAGCATTAACCACACACATGTAGAATACAGAAAGCAGAATTTAAAGATGCCAAATTTATGTAGTTGAAGTCTTATGATAGAAGAAAACTAAAGTTGTTGAACTACGTGGAACCTCTTTAAACTATAGTAAAATATAAAACATTTTAAAAAATATTTTTCCTCAGTTCCTGTGAGAATAAAAAAGGCCTTTTCGCAGGTTGTCTCCACTAACTGCCTACCAAAGCACAGCATTAAAATCTTGAAAATGTAATACTGAATATTAATTTATTGATGAAAAATCAAAATGAGGTGGCAAAAGGAAGAAAAAATAATGCTACATCCTAACCTTTGCTAAATTAATTGTTTCAATAGCTATATAATATATGTAAATATTTCTAGTGCTGTTTAAAAACAGATTCTGTCTAATTTCATTTACTGCCTGACTGTAATCTTTCTTTACAAATTTGCAAATAAAAAAGTGACCTTTTAATGCTAGAAATGCCAAAAAAGGAGGAAAAATGATAAATGAAAAAAGCCAGTGACAAAAACATACTGGAACAATGTACTCAGGTGAACCATCTCACACTGCTGAAACAAAAATTCTACACTTACACAGGGCAAACTGAGAATCGAATGAATATCTAGCTAATTTAATAGAAAATCTCAGATTCATTTTAATGAGTGCTAGAAAGATGAAAGTGATCTTGAGAAAATCCTGGTGATTCACCAGGATTCAAAACTTTCTGAATTAAATTCCCTGTCGGGGAAAAAAAAATTGTTGCATAATTCTAGCAAATTATCAATGACCCAATTATCCCCTGAGCTGCATTTCATGTACTCATACCACAGCAGCACTGAGGCACCATGCTCTGTTCTTTAACCAGCAGTTTGCTCCAACCTTTTTACACTGATACATAGGACCACATGTAACTGCAAAGCAGTGGAGATTCACACACACTATATAAAAGCTTTCCTTTATAAAGTGGATGGATAGCTCTGGCACCCCTTCAGAAAATAACTTTTCACCAGTGATGGACTTACACCATGGCAGCTTACCATGCCAATCTCTTTTGTAACTCCTTCTCCATATCGGATGTTCGAAATGGCCATCTAAAAAAAAAGAAAAAAACAAAACAAAACAAAACTTTTTTTTCTCGACAGAAATGGCATCTGGCCCTACTCATTCAAAGTGAAATATAAATACTTAATAATGTAAATATTTGTTAAATGCCTTATTTGTCAAGAAATACTGTTTATACTACTTTTAAAAGAAATATATTTTATTATTTAATCTACCTCAAATGCATAGTCTGTATTCCCCAGGGTGGGCCGTTCAGGGGCTGGAATGGAAATATAACAGTAGAATTAGGGAACAAAAAGTTATTTCAATCTGTTTCTCAGCTCTAGAGTTGACAGATTCCCATGCTTTTAGAGTCACTAATATATTTCCACAGGTCATCTCAGCTTGTCTGGATAACAGTTGACCATTTCATCCCTTGTTGTTTATGAGATTAAACGAGCCATATACTTCATCTGACTCAAGTAATTCAACAAAACAAGTAAATTTTTTCAAGTTCTTTCAAGAATTAAGTATTTCTTATAAAAAAATACAAGCTGAGAGGTGCTAGGAATATGTAGGGGCTACATGATAACCTTCAGAACAATGTTTAAGTTCATGAGACATCCTCTATATGTACCTGGATAGAGAACACCTTTTGTATGCATGGGAGCAATACTAAGGGGTGTTTATACTTCTTTTTACTTCTGCCTAGGCCTGAACTTGCAGGCAAAACTGAATTATTTGCTAGAAAATTACTGCATGCACTGCTAATAATAAATACAAATCAGTGTGTTACTATTAACTTTACTTAGAAGAAAAGATATTTATAAGGACAGCATTTCAGTCACAGCCTCTCTCTGCCATGTCCTTTTTGCATGAACTATCACAAAACTCAGTTTCTGGCACATTCTGATTTTGCCACAGAGTGTGAAGCAAACTACATCAACTGGAGTTGCTGATTCTTCTCCAAGAAAGATCAGGCGAAGCACTCTGCTCTTCCTGCTGAAGTCATGCCTTACGTCTGCTGTATTAATTGAAAACATGCAATTTGGATTCCGATCCAGTGAGTGAAGCCATGGTAATGGGTCTTACAGACACACTGGGGTGCACTGAAGCACTGACCCACAACAGTAACAGATAGATGTAGTAAAATCCTTTATGTACTTTCTATTCAAGAACAGGCCAGCTGCTATCAGCTCTTTCATTACCACCTCTTGCCAGGCTGTACATGTTTGACCTCTGCTGGAGTTGGAGTCTGATGTACTTTCAGTCATTAATTTGACAGGCTAAGGACATGTCCAAACCATTTACTCTCTTGCTTTCTGATAGTATAATAGACACCCTGCTGTTACTTTCTTGAACCAAACTTAACTTTCAGGGTGAATTTTACTGAGTTCAAAAATTGCACTATTTCCTCGAACACTGCCAAGAAATACAAAGAATTTTTTTTTCAGTTATAGTCATTGTTCAATCGATTCCCACTGTTTAGAGATTTACTGAACTGGTATCATCTTGCTACACTATAGACTCTATTGCTGCTTAAAACTTCCAGAGAGGGTTCTTAACACAGGCTTCTGTTTAGCAAGAGCTTAGTTTGAATTGACTGAGTAGGTCATCAACAGACAAGCAAAAGAATGAGATTCTGTTTCTCAGCTGCACTATTGTCTTGCTGTTTCATGGTCTTGGGCACAACAAGTATCTGAACAAATAAATAGCTTTTCCATATGTAAAACGACAATGTCAATTCTTTAAGAAGTGTTTTAAGCATGTGAAACCATGCTACTCTGAGTTACACATTACTGAAATTATGGCCCAAAGCACCAATTTCTAGTGGATCTGGAGCCTGACAGATATTCTCCTAGCTTCCCCACAGTCCATGCAAAAAACTCCTCCCAGGGTGACTTGGGTTACTCAGCACAGCTCCCCTACTCTCAGTCCACAATCCTGGCCTAAGTGAGCTGAATTCTTGGGACTGACTGTATAAAAAGCCTATGCAGATTTTATTTTCCAGGCCAACACAGACCGTTGTGAAAAGCTACTTTTTATCCACATCGCTTCCTGTTTCTTTTCTAATGTAACAGGCATGTATCCAAAAGCAGATCAGAAGTTGAGATGGTTCAGGCGATGACAGCCAGAGCAAAGTTCAGACCAACTTTGCCCCATAGTATGGGGAGAGAGGGGACAGGAGGCAGTAACTGTGGTTTATGTGGGAACAGTGACTCTCTCCAACAATAACCACCACCACTGTGTAATTGTAAAATAACAGGCTGTTTACCTTCTCCTTCAGATTGTTTCTTCCCACCTGTTACCTGCACCCTCTGCCCAGGTAACATGGACACATACGGCCCTCTGCAAGGCCATGGTCTCCCACAGAATTATTTTGGAGACACAAATTAAGTCTTACCTTGGGAATAAGTGTGGCCATGGCTCGGNGGCGGCAGCGCCTCCTCCCGGGACAGCGCCGCTGCCCGGCCCCGCTCCCGGCACACGGGTCACCCGAACAGGGAAAGTGACCGCATTCTGCACCCCCAGCCCACGGTCCTACGGTCAGTGCTGTCAAAGCCCAACTCACGCTTATTTTAAGGCAAGCAAAATCTGGTTGCTAAAATACACGGTGCAGAATGCCAGTGAAGAGCGACTAAAATCTAATTTGAATTGAGTGCGTGTCATAGTATTTGTCACAGAAAAATACTGGAAGTAATGGAATTGCAGAGTGAAAATAATAAAAATCCCCATGGTCCTGAGCATGTGGCAGTTTACAATTAAGTGAAATATTTCTCCAACTCTCTTTAGTGGTGCCCAGCAACAGGACGAGGAGGGATGGCCATGAACTAAAACACAAGAAACTTCACCTCAGCATGACGAATTTCTCTGCATTGAGGGTGGGAGAACACTGGAACAGGCTGCCNTCTGGCACCCCTTCAGAAAATAACTTTTCACCAGTGATGGACTTACACCATGGCAGCTTACCATGCCAATCTCTTTTGTAACTCCTTCTCCATATCGGATGTTCGAAATGGCCATCTAAAAAAAAAGAAAAAAACAAAACAAAACAAAACTTTTTTTTCTCGACAGAAATGGCATCTGGCCCTACTCATTCAAAGTGAAATATAAATACTTAATAATGTAAATATTTGTTAAATGCCTTATTTGTCAAGAAATACTGTTTATACTACTTTTAAAAGAAATATATTTTATTATTTAATCTACCTCAAATGCATAGTCTGTATTCCCCAGGGTGGGCCGTTCAGGGGCTGGAATGGAAATATAACAGTAGAATTAGGGAACAAAAAGTTATTTCAATCTGTTTCTCAGCTCTAGAGTTGACAGATTCCCATGCTTTTAGAGTCACTAATATATTTCCACAGGTCATCTCAGCTTGTCTGGATAACAGTTGACCATTTCATCCCTTGTTGTTTATGAGATTAAACGAGCCATATACTTCATCTGACTCAAGTAATTCAACAAAACAAGTAAATTTTTTCAAGTTCTTTCAAGAATTAAGTATTTCTTATAAAAAAATACAAGCTGAGAGGTGCTAGGAATATGTAGGGGCTACATGATAACCTTCAGAACAATGTTTAAGTTCATGAGACATCCTCTATATGTACCTGGATAGAGAACACCTTTTGTATGCATGGGAGCAATACTAAGGGGTGTTTATACTTCTTTTTACTTCTGCCTAGGCCTGAACTTGCAGGCAAAACTGAATTATTTGCTAGAAAATTACTGCATGCACTGCTAATAATAAATACAAATCAGTGTGTTACTATTAACTTTACTTAGAAGAAAAGATATTTATAAGGACAGCATTTCAGTCACAGCCTCTCTCTGCCATGTCCTTTTTGCATGAACTATCACAAAACTCAGTTTCTGGCACATTCTGATTTTGCCACAGAGTGTGAAGCAAACTACATCAACTGGAGTTGCTGATTCTTCTCCAAGAAAGATCAGGCGAAGCACTCTGCTCTTCCTGCTGAAGTCATGCCTTACGTCTGCTGTATTAATTGAAAACATGCAATTTGGATTCCGATCCAGTGAGTGAAGCCATGGTAATGGGTCTTACAGACACACTGGGGTGCACTGAAGCACTGACCCACAACAGTAACAGATAGATGTAGTAAAATCCTTTATGTACTTTCTATTCAAGAACAGGCCAGCTGCTATCAGCTCTTTCATTACCACCTCTTGCCAGGCTGTACATGTTTGACCTCTGCTGGAGTTGGAGTCTGATGTACTTTCAGTCATTAATTTGACAGGCTAAGGACATGTCCAAACCATTTACTCTCTTGCTTTCTGATAGTATAATAGACACCCTGCTGTTACTTTCTTGAACCAAACTTAACTTTCAGGGTGAATTTTACTGAGTTCAAAAATTGCACTATTTCCTCGAACACTGCCAAGAAATACAAAGAATTTTTTTTTCAGTTATAGTCATTGTTCAATCGATTCCCACTGTTTAGAGATTTACTGAACTGGTATCATCTTGCTACACTATAGACTCTATTGCTGCTTAAAACTTCCAGAGAGGGTTCTTAACACAGGCTTCTGTTTAGCAAGAGCTTAGTTTGAATTGACTGAGTAGGTCATCAACAGACAAGCAAAAGAATGAGATTCTGTTTCTCAGCTGCACTATTGTCTTGCTGTTTCATGGTCTTGGGCACAACAAGTATCTGAACAAATAAATAGCTTTTCCATATGTAAAACGACAATGTCAATTCTTTAAGAAGTGTTTTAAGCATGTGAAACCATGCTACTCTGAGTTACACATTACTGAAATTATGGCCCAAAGCACCAATTTCTAGTGGATCTGGAGCCTGACAGATATTCTCCTAGCTTCCCCACAGTCCATGCAAAAAACTCCTCCCAGGGTGACTTGGGTTACTCAGCACAGCTCCCCTACTCTCAGTCCACAATCCTGGCCTAAGTGAGCTGAATTCTTGGGACTGACTGTATAAAAAGCCTATGCAGATTTTATTTTCCAGGCCAACACAGACCGTTGTGAAAAGCTACTTTTTATCCACATCGCTTCCTGTTTCTTTTCTAATGTAACAGGCATGTATCCAAAAGCAGATCAGAAGTTGAGATGGTTCAGGCGATGACAGCCAGAGCAAAGTTCAGACCAACTTTGCCCCATAGTATGGGGAGAGAGGGGACAGGAGGCAGTAACTGTGGTTTATGTGGGAACAGTGACTCTCTCCAACAATAACCACCACCACTGTGTAATTGTAAAATAACAGGCTGTTTACCTTCTCCTTCAGATTGTTTCTTCCCACCTGTTACCTGCACCCTCTGCCCAGGTAACATGGACACATACGGCCCTCTGCAAGGCCATGGTCTCCCACAGAATTATTTTGGAGACACAAATTAAGTCTTACCTTGGGAATAAGTGTGGCCATGGCTCGGGCACCGACAACTAGTTAAAATGTTAAAAAAAAAATAGTTAAAAGGGGAAAATTCAAGCAGAAAACTACATCTTTACGTCCTACAAGTGTCTCCTGCAAGCACCCACTCCAAGGGCCTGCAGCTGAGCCCGGCTGTGTGCGGCGGGAGCGGGCACGGGGGGCCTCCAAAGGGAGCGGCCGCCGCTTTTCGCTTTCCAGCCGCGAACCCCGGCCCGCCGCCGGCCCCGGGAGGAACCCCGGGAGGGACTCCGGAAGGGGACCCCGCGCCCCGTCCCGCCGCACTCACGCTGCCTGCTGGAGCTGCCGCAGCAGGCGGGACACCCGCGCCCGCCCCGCCGCCATCGCCCGGATCTGCGGACGGCCGGGACGGGGCCCGGGACGGGCCGGCGGCAGCGCCTCCTCCCGGGACAGCGCCGCTGCCCGGCCCCGCTCCCGGCACACGGGTCACCCGAACAGGGAAAGTGACCGCATTCTGCACCCCCAGCCCACGGTCCTACGGTCAGTGCTGTCAAAGCCCAACTCACGCTTATTTTAAGGCAAGCAAAATCTGGTTGCTAAAATACACGGTGCAGAATGCCAGTGAAGAGCGACTAAAATCTAATTTGAATTGAGTGCGTGTCATAGTATTTGTCACAGAAAAATACTGGAAGTAATGGAATTGCAGAGTGAAAATAATAAAAATCCCCATGGTCCTGAGCATGTGGCAGTTTACAATTAAGTGAAATATTTCTCCAACTCTCTTTAGTGGTGCCCAGCAACAGGACGAGGAGGGATGGCCATGAACTAAAACACAAGAGACTTCACCTCAGCATGACGAATTTCTCTGCATTGAGGGTGGGAGAACACTGGAACAGGCTGCCCAGGGAGGTCATGGAGTCTCCCTCTCTGGAGACATTCAAAACCCACCTGGACACGTGCCTGTGTCATCTGCTCTCAAGGCGACCCTTGGCAGAGGGCTCGGATGAGATGATCTCCAGAGGTCCCTTCCAACCATAACAATTCTGTGATTCTGTGAAATCATGGTAAATTACAGTGCACGATGGACCAAAATTTTATAACCAAATTTTTAAGATGGTGCAAGCTATGCTGCTTAGCTGCCAGCAGAGTAGTAAACCAGTATTAAGCAAAGGTAACATTAGAGTGACAAAAAAGCATGATTTTTCTACTGTAACAGATACAAGTATTTCACCTTTTGATACTCTTTATGTCTTACTAGATGATCTTTCAGGTCCCTCCCAACCCATACCATTCAATGATTCTATGAGCAGATCAGATGAGCCTAAAAGTCACAGTTTTGCAAGGTGCTGAGCTCAGAAAAGCAGGTTTGTGGCCTGCCCACATAAAGCTGCAAAACCTTTATCCACTTGTGAGAGCCAGAAAGTAGCAACATCACAGCAGGACCTGCACCTCTGTTCAGGTGACCACTTTGCTGCTGGAAAAGAACAAACTCCAAGAGATTTTGGTGGAGAAAGCTGACCAATAGCCCTATGAGCAGCACAGAATTCTCATCAGGTATACGTATACGTGTGGGAAAAGCATGTACAAGATGTGCCCCATGGAAGTGCCTGGAAGATCAGAGCTCTGGAATGTCTCTCTGTAACAACCTTTTCCACCAGTCCAAATGTTTGTTGCCCCTGCTTTGCCTTGATACTTACACTGAAGGGTTGGTAACAAGAGGGTTGTGTCCACAAGACCACTCCTGCCACTGACAAGTCCAAAGCAGCCTGCAGTGCTGCAGATGGCTCAGCACAGGGGCAAGAAGCATCAGAGAGGTAAAGAACACACCCTATGCAAGGTCTACAGGTTGGGCACTGGACAGTCCATCAATGCCATGCAAGCTCCAAGGTGTATATATCCCTCCTGCTCTCAGCAGCTCCTCTACACAGAGGTTTTGCTTTCTGAACTGTTAAAATCACCCAGCTTTTTTAAAAACTCATTTGCAGTGAGGTATTACAGTATCATTTACCACTCACAAACTCCAAAGTTTGAAAACCTAATTTAACTGAGATTGCTGAAACTTGTTTTACTAGCTTTCTTCCCAGGGAACAGCATCTTTCCTGTAGCTAAGCCACACATTGAGGCAGGAGATTTTTCTTTTCCTATTTCAAGTGTACATGTGACACTGCAAAGTTCAAAAGAGTAATGGGCAGAAGCCTGAGCAGATTTCTATCAGCTCTCAAACAGCTTAGTAAACACTGTAAGACTATTTCTACAAGGTGATGGATTACTGTTACTACAAGGAGAAATTTAGGTTTTAACCTATACAATACAAACATTTTTCTGCTGAAACCAATGGCTGGTCACCAGCTTTGACTTTTTTAATCAAAGAAACACTTTAGAAAATCTGTACAATTTCTTAGACCCTGCAATAAATCTTACATTAAGTTTCCATGTTCCTTTTGTAACTGAACCTGAATACCAGAGAGCTGAGCGGCAGAAGCTGACTTACAGAGCGAGGGCTCCACCGTCTGGCCACTTGCCCAAGGCAGAGAGCAGCAGCTACATCCTTTAACCGGACATGCGACTGCTACTCCATCAAAACTCCAGGTCACGTCTGCGGTCTACCCCCAGTCCCAGCTACCTGAAAATAGGACAGCTTTGCTCAGCTTTTGTCCTGGCGGAAATGCTGCAGGTCAACTGCGAAGCAACGTTACTTGTGAAACAAGACACTGTGAAACCTCCAACCTGGGGGAAACCGGGGTTCCCGACCCCCTTCACAGGACACCAATTTCCCTCGGATGGAGAACACAGCGCTCTCCTCGTCTACCAGCTAAGAGCCAAACGCAGGATGTTTTAGAAAGGTCAGAACGCATTTATTGACAGATACGTGCGTGAATAGAGCACCGGGCGGGAGGCTGGCAGTTACAGTCCCTTCCCACGCCTCGGTGGGCATCCCCAGCCCGTGCCGCACACTGTCCCTCACGCCTTCTTTCTCCGGCCCCCGCCGGTGACACCGCCCGAGGGCTTCTGCTTCTGCTGTGGCTGCCGCCGGGCTCCGCTCTTCTTGCTGCTGCGCCCGGGCCGCTGCTGCCGGCGGCCGCGCTTGCCCCGCTTCGACTGCTTCTTGCCTTTGTTGGCGGCGGCCGCCTCGGCCTCCTCCTGCCGCAGCTGCTTGTTGACGGCGCGGGTGATGTCGAGCACCGGTTTCTTGCTGCCCATGTCCCGCAGCAGCTCCAGCTGCCGGCTGCGCTCGGCCGCCAGGTTGCCGAGCAGCGGCTCGAAGCGGCGCTTCTTGCCGCCGCTGCGGGAGGGCGGCTCCGCCGACTCCTTGGGCAGGCGCGGCTGGAAGCGGCCGAGCGAGGCGGTGGAGACGCGGGCGACGCGGGCGACCAGGCGCAACTCGTCGCGGTCCTGGTGGCCGGTGGGGTGCAGGGGCGCGGCGGGCNCAGTAAATTGCCCAGGTCGTACTCCAGCTCCAGCTCCTTTTCTACCGTTATGCTGCGCCGCTTCTCCGCCTCCTGCTCCTCGGCGGCCGCCAGCACCGCCTCCACCCGCACGGCCGCCATGGCAGCCGCTCCACGTGCGAGCGGCGCCGCCGCGGCTCCGGGACAGCAGCAAAGCTCCGCCGGGTCAGCGCGCCGGAAGCGCCATGCCCGGAAGCGGCGTGCCCTCGGGGCGGGACGGGCGCAGTGCCCGCCGGGAGGTGTAGTCCCGTTCGTGCCGGCCCGCCAGAGGGAGCCGTGGCTCCCCACAGACCCGCCCGGGCCCGCGGCTGCCGCTGCGGTGTCACCGTGCTTCAGCTCCTCCGCCGGGGACCCTGCGGCCGGGGCTTAGGGGCAGCCGCTTCCAGTCACAGAATCAATTAGGCTGGAAAAGCCCTCTGAGGACATCAAATCCAAACTGTGACCAAGCATCACCATGCCAACTAGAGCAGGGCACTGAGTGCCACATCCAGTCTTTCATTAAAAACCTTTAGAGACAGTGGCTCTACCACCTCCCTGGGCAGGCCATTCCAATGTTTAATCACCCTTTCTGTGAAGAAATGATTTCTAATATTCAACCTGAACCTCCCCTGTTGCAGTTTAAGGTGATGTCCTCTTGTCGTGTCACTGGTTGCCTGGGACAAGAAGTCAAAACCCACCTGGTTACAACCTCCTTTCATGTAGTTGTAGAGAAGGATAAGATCACCCTTGAGCCTCTTCTTCTCCAGGCTAAACAACCCTGGCCCTTTTGGCTGCTCCTCAAGGAGCTTCATCTTCTGGACCCTTTACCGATGATGCTGACGATCGCCAATGATATGATGAAATCCCCAGTGACTCCCAGGCTGGGGTTGTGTGGGGTTCAGGGTGGCCCCAAATCTGTCTCCTGCCACCACCATGAGTGGTGCTGAGATGGAAAATGTGTGGGAAGAGTCAGCACTAGCGGGGAGGCAAATGTCGAAAGCAGAGAGATGGGACCGTCGAAGAGTCCATGAAGACCAGGAGTTCCCCTTGCCTTTGTCTGCGCTAGGGACCTGTCATGGCATCCAAACACTCATACTGAGACATTGGAACATACTTTTCCCATGGTTTTTTGGGGGGTTTTTTGGTGTGTGTGTTTGTTGTTTTTTTTGGTGTTTCTTTGTTTGTTTTTTCTGATTTTTTTAAAGCATATGATTCTGTCTGATGCTCCTTGCTGTAGAGCAGTCCCTCTAAGTGCTCCTCGCAGGACCAAAATTCCAGTGCTGTATTGCAGCTCCCCGGAGACTGACACAGGTGTTGTGGGCAAATGCCCCCGCAGAGAAGGGAGGGGAGGAGCAGCATTTGGGAAGCAGTATCATCTGGCAGATGTCTCAACAGACATAATTATAAGTGAGGTGATCAGGGTGATATGGCGTGCTCCTAAAGGTCAGCTGGGTCAAAGATACCTCCATGCTATTTTTAAACAAATGGGCTACAGAAGAATCCTTTTATAGATATACAGTGATTTGGCTTGTGTGGCCATGACATTTTGAACAGATCCCTGGTGCTCCTAAAACAAGCTCATGATAGCACTTAGATGTAGTCAAGGAAAATGATGGGTATTTTTATACAAGGTACAGTTCTCGTCTGAGTTATTATCCCATCTTTGCCTTTACATTAGTTTTGGAGTGATGGAAATGATTCTGAGTGTAATGCCACAGCAGTATTGTTAACATGAAAATAAAATGCCATGTTTGTAAGATGAGGACAAATAGCTGATTCTCAAATTCTAATGGCTAGCATAACACAACTTGCCCACAGCCTACCTATGAAATTACTTTCCCCAAGTCAGCCGTTTAGAGCATGATTTGTATATTAGGGAGCAACAGAGTCCCTATGTATTTAAATCCAAGCTGGTTGTCATGGACTATTTTCTTGTTTACCACAAGATGGCATTGGATAGTATTTTGTACCGTCTTGGACAGCTCATACTTTTCACCTGGAATTGCAGATAAAACTAATTTAAAAGTCAGTTCTTTGAAGAGATGCATAGACACTATGTAGATTTAGGCATAAATTTAAACTTGGACTGCAAGGTCCACTGTTTTGGCAGTCTGGTTAATACCTTTACACTGATCCAGGTACCCTCCTCTTTTGTCCTTATGCAGCTGACTCTCTGAACTCTTTTGGTCTGTATTTGTACAAAGTCCAGAATGCTTAAGATAGATGCCTTGGGCTGAGAGGACATAATTGGTAATATCTATTGTACTTCCCAAGTTGCTTGAATTGTTGATGTTTACCAGTGGAATAGCAGAAGGAGTGCATGCCAGGAATTGGTCTGCTTGTTTCACCTGAAAACATGTAGAGGAATCTCGGAAGGTAAAAATTACCTTCTGGAAACTGCTGTCTTGATCTGAATTCCAGCCTTTCTATGTATTCCAGGAATCTGCTCCTCAGAGCATGACCCTGCTTTTGGTGTTTGCAGTTTGTGGTTTCACGGTGTGGTTGGGAAGGTGGTAGTTGGAAGACTATTGGAATAGATTTGTAAACAAAGATTTGTAAATAGTCATGGGTATTTTGGGAAACTGTCCCATTCTGAGGAGGGGCTTCTGATCTTACTGTAGTAATCATAGCCATGCTTTGAGCTTGAATTCTCAGCTTAGAGCTGGGGATTACAGCCAGGTACATGGCTTCTATTAAGGGAGTAGGTGTGTGTGTACTTCTGCAAATCTGGGTTTTCCAAAAGATGGAAGGGCAATTCCAATGTTCAGTTATAGAAATGGCTTTTGGGAAATGAATGTTTTTACTATCTCATGTTTAATCCAGCTTTTTAAAGAGACTTTTCCAGCAGTTTTTAGAAGAATGAATTTTTAGAAGTGTTTATTAATTTTGTTAATAAACACTTCTAACACATCTCTGTTCTGGGGTTCCTGTGTTCCTTTTGGCATATCAAATATCACATTTCACAAACTGCCTGTGGGCTATGCTAAGCTATAGGGCTTGACAACAGCTTATTGTGGGTACTTACAATCCATAGACAATTAAACAATTTCATCACTGCTCTCCCTTTTCCTGAGGTACTTTGTCTTTTCAGTATGAACAGTAGCAATACATCTCACAGTATGTGCATATGTGTGCTTAATACCATACTGTTTGCTTGCTTTCTTTCTGAGAGGTGACCAGACAGAGTTTGGATGCTCTTGCAAAGTGCAGTTTTCCTTTGGGGTGAAGAGGGCTGTAGAGTTTTGGGTATTTTTTGTATTTTTTTTTAACCACATGAAAAATTTAGCTGCATGAGAAACATAAGATGGTAGAGTATAATTTGCAGAAAAACTTGTCCAAAAGATTATTTGAAAGCATGATGCAGAATATAGTGTTGCACTAAAAGAACTTCAACATCAGTTTGTCAGGTTTGTTTTCCTTGTGAGAAAGAAGAAAGAATTATCCTACTTAACTTTTATTTTTGTAGTTTTTGTTCAGCTGGGCTACAGCTTCAAATTTGTGTTTGATAGGAGCTGCTCTAATGTACAGGATTCTTGTCTCACTGTTAGTGATACCATTAACTTAGATTTACTCTTCAACTTTTGCCAATTACCTCTGGATGGCAGTAGATGTAGTTACAAGATGATTCAATCAATTCATAAGCCTGCTGTGAGCATTGTTATGAAGAACACTTTTATCAGGCAAACTCAAAGTGCTGATAATTTTGGAAAATAGTAGAAAGTGCCCTTAAAATATCCACACTATCTCCAAATCATTCCCTTCCACTGACATTGTTCAGTACATTTTGAAGTAAAAATCTGAGCTGTAGGATTTTTTTGTATAAGGGAGAAGTTGTTTGCTCACTGAAGCTATATTAAGTACAACAATTTATGGACCCAATTCTGCTTCCTGATACCTGTTTTTTTTATCCCTGTAAGATACATTTCATGTATTTCAGCATGTGTCCTATTTCCTGGGACATATAAGTGCTTTTTCAGTCCAAATAACAAAACATAGGAATTCTAATTTGGCTAAACAAAGACTCTTTCCTAGTCACTAGTCCATCTAATGTGAAAAAAACTGTCTGTAAGGAATAAAAAAAAATTACAAATATTTAAGGCACCATCTTTTATAAAATGTGAGAGTTGACTTCAGCAGTATAACAAAAATACATCTGGTATTCAGAGTTTTTCCTATTACAAGAATTAAATTACTGATTACAAATAATGGGGCATTCCTTTTCATGCTTTCACCACTGTAAGGCCTTACTAGGAACCTCATAGGGGACATGCTTAATTCTAGGCAGGTTGTGTTGATGGTGACACGCTTCAGAACATTTCTGGTTGGTTTGTAAATCAGCAGGATTAAATTTCCTGTCCAAAGATTTAATGTGATTATAGCAGAATGCTGCATTTATTTAAAAAACCATGCAGATGAAACTCAGGAGGCTGTAGCCCTAGTTCCAAAACCTAAGACTAGGTAGTTTGGAATGCAGTTACAAGTGGATAACTAAGCAGAGCCTGATTTTTAGTGCAGGAGCCAGAACACAGATAGCTGGTGAGATAGCAAGGAGATTTGGATGACTGCAGGCGCTGTGGAAAGTGATGGGTAGACCAGAATCTATTTTCATGATTTGACTGGTTGTGACTGTGTGGTTTCACTGAACTGATTTTGGGTAAACAAAACAAAGCTAAGCTAATTTGAGGCCTTCTCAAGTCCTTGATGCCTATCTTGCTATGCATTAGGGAATCAGACTGAGAACAGATTGTGATGTGGTTTGCTTTTTTATGAGCTTAACTGTGACCTGATTTTTGTCTGAGAAAGTTTTCTTGTAGCACAGTCTTAATATTAGAAATATGAGCAATGGTGTGGCTTGGTTTTGTTGGGTGTTTTTTAGGAAAATTTAAAGAACAGAACGAGAACTTTATCAGGCAGTGATGGAAAGAATGGCAACATAGTAACACATTCCTGTTCCAGGGTCAGTCCTTCTTATCATCTGTCTAGAGAAGACCTACTTTTTGGCATAAGATTACTTCTACAAGTTAAAAAAAGCCAATGAACACATTTCCTTCTTTTAGAACAAATCTGTCATGCTCTGAGATTTGTCCTTGATTAAGTCTGCACTTGTAAACAGAAGAACAAAACAAGTTCCTCTGTTCTTGGGTTTGGTTTAGGGTTGGAATTATCTCCGATGTTGGAAGTGAGATGAAACATGTAAGTCTTCATCCATGACACGAAAGATGTGCCATAGTCACTATTGATTTTTGTTGACAGAAGGACACAAGACAAATTAAATGGAGCAAGAAGTTCAATACCATGAATCTGAGAGAAGGGTACATGGATGTCTGCTGGCAATGATCATTCCGGTTCCTATATTCTCCTGCTTTTATGAGTCAGAAATAATCCATTTCCCATCCTTCTTGGGACATGTTTTCAATGGAAAATCTCATCATTTTATGTGCATGTACAGATATTCCATGAATGTGATTAAATCTATGCAGATAACAGCATTCACATATGCAAGAGATATAAATATTGATTTTGGTAATGGAAAAAATATGAGTCGTGATCTTAAAGCAAGACAGTGCAACACACTCAGGACCATGATTCTTCAGGAACCTTTTGGGGAAATTTGAACCTGAGACTAGGCATAGATCCAAGCATCATTTCATACACACACCACAACCATTTCACACATCACAACTGTCTGAATCTTCTCCCAACCCTTGCTGGATGATATGGAGAAGCGTGCTGAAGTCCTGCTTGCCAAAGGTGTCTTCAAAACCTCAGCACTACTTGACAGCAAGAAAAAGGCTTCCCAAACGTGGTTTGTAAGCTTTTATCCTCCATTTTTGCATTTATCAGCAAGGCTGATCTGTCAGGATGGAATTTTGTCCTCAGTGTGTTTTTAGACTATTTTGTTCTTAGGGCTACATTAAAGACTTCAAGGTCTTGCTAATACATTTCCACTTGATAGTTATTACTGAAATGGGGAAGTAGTCTTGGTTTAGATCTTTTTGTGCACATAAATAGGGCACTTTAAAAGTTCAGTCCAAGATATGAAGGAGGATTTCAACCACATGTAACCACAGGTGACTTTTGTAAGACAAGAAGCATCTGTAAACTTCTGTGAGCTTCTACCTAGCATGTATGTTGTGGCTTAGAGTTAATTAGGAGAAATTCTGTTAAACAAATGTTACTCATTTTGAATGTCATGCAGCCTAGGGCTGTGGCTCTACATCATTACCAAGTGACGACAGATTTGGTTAAAATAGTTCTTATGCTGAAAAAGAAGTCCTAGAGATTAACATAGTCAATTCACACATTTTAGGCCATGCTTACAGGGTAGCTGAATCAGCATAGCTTCTGGGGTGGGGTGGGAGTGTGAATTCGTGGCTAGGCATTTGAGAGGGAAGGCAATCTCTCAAACTGATTTTTTTTTGAGGGAATTAACCACAGCTTGACTCACAATCAGGGATGGCTTCCCATGGAGAAGCAATCATGATTTGTACCTATGCAGCCTACCAAACCTCTTCTTGAAGAAGTCTGTCTTGTAAAGGTGGCTTAACTGCTCATGTAGCTGCAGAGATCTCCCGTAACTCTTCCTGTAGCAACCAGAGCTCACAGCTTGCTGTGTTAAGGGAAAATGGCAGCAATTTGCTGTTACCTTATTATAATATACTATAAGCTAAACAAGTTGCTACATAGACTTCTCAGTCATTCCTGCAAAAGGTTTGGGGACATCTCAGTTGGGTGGGGTGCAGTGGGAATAACTGGAAGCAGGAATGACATTGGCCATCACAAGGTAACCTCCCTGCTGCTGCTGGATCAGAGCCCTCAGAGCTGGGGCAGGAAATCCCTGTCCTAATCTGCAGTCAAGGCTCTTGAGTCGTCAGAGGGAATGAGACTCTCTGAGCTGCTCAGAGCCTCCCTCATGCTGCCACAAACCCAAATCAGCTGTTCTGCACAGTGCGTCTTTATTCTTCTTGTTTTCTGCAATGTGCCTCTGTTCCTCAGCAGCAGCACTACATGAAAAGGGACAAAACAGGATAAATTCTCAGTTTCCAGAATCCTGCAGGTACTGTTGGAACTGCTCAATCTGTAATTTTTCTGAGTTACTGAGGAAATTTTAAAGTAGGGCAGAGTAATTTTGTGTGTAGCAGTAGTTAGGAGCAATAAAATGAAAACAAATAAATATAGCCACACAATAAACAAAAGCGACAAAATAGAAGTTTTTCTTCTTTAGTCAAGGGCGCATGAATGACTTAATCCACAACACTGTTATCTGCTGGTTTAAAAACTGCAGATTCCTCTTACAACTCATATTCAGTCTTTGCTTCTGGGACTACCTGTCAGTGTGAGGTACTCTATGGAAATACAAGTGTTTGCTGGGCTTCATTGTTGCTCCTTATTGCCTCTTTCTCTATAGCATTTACAGGGCCAAGCATGTACATTCTCTAGCTGCCCAATTATTCCTGGCCCTGACAAAGGACACCTTCCTTTTCTCTTGAAGGTGATGCTACACCTGCCTCCTCTCTGGGCTTCCAAATACTTGCTTTGCTTCATCCAGAATACATTATCTGGGGACCTCAGAAGTTCTTTACAAAAACCATCACCTGGGTCTTTGTTTTACTCTCATCACATTCATTCCCTTCTGTTGTTCCTTATTTTCACTGCATTAAAGCATATGCAGGATCATGGAATAATTTGGTCTGGAAGGGACCTTTAGAGGCCACCTAGTTCTACCTGCCTGCAATGAGCAGGGGCATCTTCCAATTCAATCTACAAAGCCCATTAATCCTACTGTACTTACTTACTTGCCCCTGTATTTGAAGCTGCTCTTCATACCCTGTGCTCTACCCTGATCATGCCCTTGAGTGTTTCTAATTAACTCTGTGATGCACCAAGCTTGAATTCCCATGAACTGTGAGGAAATCTTGCTGCAGCCTGTGTCTGGAATGGTTTGTTGGTGGGAAGAACAATCACTTGCAGTGTCCAGGTGTGTCAGAGCATGAGTTTCTGGTGCAGGTCTTCAGAGAACTTCTGGGGGCCTGGCAAACGTACCTACAAAATCGTGTGAGTAGGGCAGGCTGAACTTTCCTATAATGCACTGATATAAATGCATGATAAGTGTGAATGGTGTGGTAAGTGTGAGAAACAGGTGTTGGTAAGTTTGAGAAAGAGTTGATGGTAAGTTTGAGAAACAGCTGAGTTGTGAATTAAGCTTGTGACTCAACCCTTATTCATGTTATTGGTCAATGAAAGGATCATGGAAAATCCCAGCTGTGCATTTGCTGTGGGCAATGTTATGTATTAGAAAGCAATTGCTTTTCACTCACGTGGTGAGGCCTTTCCTGGGTTTTGTATCCTACACCAATGAAAATACAGACATCTACAATCAGAGAGAGTAGATGAAAGAAGAGGAAAGTTACATGGAAAAATACTTCATAAATGCCTCTCAGATGATCAGTAAGGAAGAAGGAGGTGAGCAACATCTCTCTAAATAAATGGTTTGAATGATCACAGCTTTTCCTTCATTCCAATTTATTCAAGCTGTGCAAAAAGCTCTGAGTAAAGCATATTCTCATTATGTTTTTGCTGATTAGAGAAATAAAAAACCAACCCAGTAGGTGATTTAGGACTGGATGGAGAATATTCACAGATCGTGTTCAGGCTATGGATTATTATGATGAAAGCATCTGACACTAAGCCTGTCTTTTAAATAAATCCTCTAAACTCAAACAGTTTGAACAAAAAGAAAAGTAAATAGATACTATCAAACATCTATTAGACAAAAAGGCTGGGTTTGGATTGAAAATTCAAAGATTTGTGATCATCATCTCAATGGATTTAGCAGTGGTTTTCAAGGTGGCATGAAATCTTTGTTTTACATATAGGGAAAATGCACTTTGACTGCAGTATTGATTGCTGTCCTCTGGGGGGATAAATCGATCTTGCTTTTATGCTTTCAGATTTAAGTTTGCATTTTCTGTGCAAATTACACTAGTTTAAAATTACATACATATAAAAAGAATATATCCTTGAAAACCTGTTTTCCTGCCTCCCTTCAGCTAGCTACTTCTGTTTTGCAAGTTAGCCACTTGTGTTATCCCAAGCAGATTGCATTAATCATGAATTTAAGAACTTTATGAACTGGAGTTTCGATCCCTTCATTTTAGAAATCCACCAATTTTTTTTATATGCAGATTAGCTGAGATGTGATCAAATAGGACACAGGCTATGCTTCTGTGTTGGTTTCATTATAATTTTGGAAAAATCAGCAGATTGTTGCAAACTTGCTCTTTGCAAAAGGCCCAGATTTTACGAGCCCCAAAAGTGACTTGAAATACTCCTTTGTTTTGCTGTCTTTCAGGGTGGTGTCACGACAGCAATTTTCAAGGAAAAGTTTCTATCACATTATGCTTCTGTCTGAAAACGGAGGGGATGATAGAGCTTTCAGGGTCCAGAAAACACATTTTGACATTAAATGTGTAGCAAACTTTTGCTGTAGTAGCTCCAAAAGCACACTAATACATTACTACGTGTGTTAGAGGAGCAAAATTTAGCTAGGTTTCCCACATTTTGTGGGCAGTGAGTGGGGGTTTGCCAAGATAATGAGAGCTAAAGCTAGATGAGAGCTGTTCAGACAAATCAAAATACCCTGACTGCTGCTGTGCTTTCTCTCTCAGCTTCATCTTTAGCTAAACTAGATGGGGAAACTCCTCTTGTTTGCAGCCTGATTCAGGAAGGTACTCAGGCACATGAAGAGTCCTACAGATCTGAGGGTTTGAAGTGAGGTTTGCATTTAATTCCATGTTTTGAAAGCAAAATTCTCCAGTAGTGTATGGCACTGAGCACAAAATCATAAAGCCCTGCATTCTCACCATGATACCAGCATGAAGGAGCATGGGCACCAATAGAACATGGGTTGCTGGATGTATGATTTGTTTCAACATACACAACTTCTGGGAAGTGGCTTACATGAACACTTTGTGTATTTGTTCTCAGTGTGAGTCCACCCATGTACCTTTTAGAGTTTCTCAGTGAAATTGTTCTCTGCTAACATTTGTACAACAGAGTCCTTGAGTAACTGCTGTCAATGTGCATCACTTTATAAGAACTAACAAATGCAAGGCCAAACAATATTTTGATTACCACTTGTGGAAACAGAAGTGCTCTTGTGACCTTTTTCTGTATGGTACGAGCTATTTTTTGAGAGGTTATTTAAATTCATTATGAGAGCTATGCGGCACCTTTGTCCAGAAAGCATTTACAAACCAAATTCTGTCATTGCTACTGTCCAGGTCTACAGCCTGATCCTTGGCAGGTGTAACTTGGCGTTGCCTTGAGTTGTGTCAGCTTTGCCAGCTATCAGAGCCTGCTTTTGTGCACAGCCTCTCAGTGAAACTAATTAGAAGGCCACAGCTTTACAGCATCTGGCCAGTGAGTTGCTCTATTTTGTTTGTTTCTGAGGGGACAGGTAGGTACAAAGATGTTACTGATTGTCTGAGTATCTGCAGGACACTAG
The DNA here is from genome assembly GCA_013400955.1 of Drymodes brunneopygia. Lineage (NCBI taxonomy): Eukaryota > Metazoa > Chordata > Aves > Passeriformes > Petroicidae > Drymodes > Drymodes brunneopygia. The sequence goes on from VZTZ01019068.1 coordinate 517,755, forward strand.
TAGGTACCCTCAGAGTACAATTAAGCTAAGCTGTTCAAAAGGGTGTAGAAGGGGAAAAAAAACCATGCAGGTACTCCAGACAATTAATAACATCCTTGTAACTTGCATTACATACTCACACAGGCACTGTGAATGAGATCTCAGGAAGGCAGCTTTTCTTTCTGTTCTGGTTTAGGGCAAA
>VZTZ01019072.1:0-11437 GCA_013400955.1 Drymodes brunneopygia
AAATATATAAAAATTATTAAAAATGTTCTTTGAAGAATGGCTCTCTAAAGTATTAAGCTGTGTTTAATAATATTCCTTCTTTTACTAAAGCAATCATTTACACTATGGACAGTCTGAATTAAAATAATCCATCAATGCATCATAGCTTAGTTGCAGGCAGTGACACAAAGAATGCCATGGCAACAAACCAATGGAACTATAGAAGTTTCATAGTGTCAACAGAAACAGGGATTCTCAGCTAGGTGACTTTCTCAGAGAGGAAGTTGGCAATATTTATAGAGAATCATTACTTTTAGAAATTATGTTTAGAAAGTGTTTTAAAAAGGACACAAGCCAGTTTGGATTAAGAGACAATTCTGGAGAATGATGGTAATATTTGGTCCCAGAACTTAAACCTGAATCTCCACTGGAAGTAAATAAGTATTAATACAAAGTTCTTATAAGAAATCTTGACCTGACAGTCTAGGCAATATAGACACAATTGTTCTCACTGAATTCATTATATTCTTTCTGCCCTTGATACTAGCAGTTATGACATTTTCAGTAGATGAGTTATTTCCTGGGGAAATCCTACGTTACAGGATGCCTTGGATTTCAGTATTTTCATAGTTATCTTCTACAAGATAAGGCTAGATACCAGGAAAAGACATTAAAGCATCTGATTACTGACTTAAGAATTTATTTCAGGTTTTTTATAGGTTGATTACCCAAGAAATAAGTGACTAGCAAAAGTTCTTTTAGAAAGAGTGTAGCCAAACGTAAATACTTAAAACATCTCTTTCAATAGCACCATTATTCTAGCACATCAAGTTGCAATATTCCACGTTTTAAATCACAGAAGCTAGGAAAAAATTATTAAATTGAAAAAGCCCCAACCACCCCAAAATAATTCCACCGTCAAGGAAATTTTTTTTGCAGAAGTTATTTTGTAGATTTGCAAAACTATCTGGAAAAAGCAGTATAAGGAGAATGGTATCAAAAAGTTGTGTGATGGTCTCATTAGATGCTGAAAGTGCTTCTTCATTCATTACAAAAAAAACAACACAAATCAAAATCTTGTGATGACAAGAGGAGGGTACTTATGAAGTCAAATCAGTCTAGAAGGGTTGAGCTAGAAAAACTAGAAAATGTCCTATCTCAAATGGCTCAGTGGTTAAATAAGATCGTCACATGAGCAAAAGTCAAAATACAACATCATCAAAGACTATAAAGGGAAAAAAGGGGTTAGACAGCAAATAACTCTCCTTAAAAGCAGGAATCAGAGTTATATATGCTTGCACAAAATAAAACAAGAAATTTATCTTGACATAAATGAATCTTAATGAATAAGTTTGTTATATTGTTGGGGAACTACTAATAAAAGAGATAATTTGAGGTAGGAAATCTTTCTACCTACAATTAAAGCTGTTATGCTGTTCTACAAAAACTTTTGCAATACCGTGATATATTCAGTCATTTTCCCTCAGCAGCTCATGGCATTCAATCCTAGATACTATTTCTTTAATTATTATCATAATCTTTTACTTCTGCTTACATGCCTCTATTAAGAGAACCATTTAAGCACCTTTTAACTCAGTCATAAACTTGGGTGTAGAGGTAAATTTAAGCCCAGCACACAATTCCAAACAAGTTTATCATAAGAGATTGGCCAGATGGACAATCAGGAGTGCAAAGTTTTCAGCTCTGGTTCATTAATAGTGATATAAATCAGGAGTATTAATGGAAGTCAGTGGATTAAACAGTTCTAAAGGGTGTGAGAGGAGCTGCAAGACAGGATTGCTTGCGTTTTTGAGGACCATGCAGTGGATGACATTTCCTGCTTCTTAACAAAGCATTAAAAGTCAGAGAAGTAAACTTCCACTTAGACAGTGTCATAAATTTCAGAGGGAAAAGGTCTCACGACCTTTGGCAGCTTATACTTTTCTAAAATAATAAAGCTTGTAAGACTCAAAGGTTATGTTGAGGGGTTCAGTTTTTCTATTTGAGAACTTTTGCTTTTTCACAAAAAAAAAAGTAGCACTTCTAGAGTTTAAGCCTAACACTGAAATACATTCTCATACATTCAATCAGTTCTGTATCCTGAAAAGGTCTGCCTCAAAATATGCACTGAATTTCTACCTTTTTACTCTCTTATGCAACTGAGAAAGTGTTCCTTCTTTCAGAGTAAAATTTCAATTATATACATATGAACAACTTAAGTAAAATCTATTAAAATGTCATTGTAGTCATTATGCATTTTTTAAATTTCAAAGAGGAATGCATCTGGGCTTGTTCTTCAGCACAACCAATAAAATAACTACAGAGACCATTTCTTAAACATCTGAAATCTTTCCAACAAGAGATTTTTCTAGGGAATTAACTCCATGAGTTTATTTACCTTTTCTCTTCCTAATATAAAGTGTTTATTTCTTATGTAATGCGTAAAACATTTTATAAGAAAGATGATGGTGACAGACACCTTCAACATCTCACCTTCAACATCTCTAAAACTGTATGTCACAAAACACAGCAGGACAATCAAACAACTAATATTCAAAGTATGACATACAGTAATGACAAACTGAAATAAAAAGAAGGTCTATTGAACAAAAAAAGAAAACCAGTTTGTTTCTTTTTTTAATTGTTGTCTTTTTTTGCTCAAGAGAAGTCAATAAAGACATAACTAGCAGGTTAAGACAATAAAAAAGGGCATTGTGCCTTCTCTTTTTCTCATATATCTGATTTTTAAAAAAATTTTGAAACATTTCCCTTTTAAAACAAACCCTACACTTTTCTTCTGCTAATCAATATTGGCACAGGCAATAATGGAAAACACACTGCATAAAGTCACATCTTTGAGAGAAGCATTTTTGTTGTTTATATTAATAGCATTGTAAAAGAAAAGTACATAATTGCTAAAATGTAATGAAATCTCCAAGGTAGAAGCATTAGGCCATATTAGTTTCAAATTACTGATGTTTTTATACACTAGCTTGATGAATTAAGAGTTATTGGCTACTTATTTTAAAGGATTTACCTTTCATTTAAAGAACTACAAGGTACATGCTGCGCTGTCAGCAATCATTCCAATACCATTCTCTTTTTAGAACACAGGAGACTTCCACAGCCCTCTAGACTTAGAAGATCAGCTCCCAAGAATCCCTATATGCCATATGAATTCTACATTAGAAAGATCCGACCAGAAGTTTTCAAAATAAAAAAGCTGTGCAGGAGAGCTGGTAAAAACAGCATATGTCCATGTTCACAGCCTACTCTGTCTCCGCGAAGAAATATCTGTCTACGCTATTCAAGAGTAAATTCAACCCCAGCATTTTGACCACAGTGATGTTTACAGTGAATTTAGTACAAGGATCTAAGTCAGGCAAGAAATTAATGTTCCAATCATGTATACATCCTCCCCTGAAGGAGATTATAGGTGATTAAAGAGGATGGTTTAAGTGTAGTTTCCAAGTTCTTTGATAGCTTCATCATGTAAAGTAGTCCAATGCTAAGTTTCTTAGTCCTAGAGTGTCCTTGATGCTTCTTGGTGTCAAGTATTCATTCTTCTCTTTCAAACTCTTTGGAAGACAGCCCTCTCACTAGCTTAAACAAGTGAAAAGGAGCATGGAATAAATAAATCTTTTATTATTATTATTACTGAATTGCTGAAGGAGAAAATAATGGGGCAGAGGCGATGCAGAAGCCCTTATCTCTGTTAGAAGATTTTCTCACTCTCTAAGATTGCTCAGTGTGGCGTGAATGGATTTAGCCTTCATAGAGTTTATGAAACTGGGACAGTATGGGAAGGGAACTTCTTTATTGAAGAGAAGCTATTTCACGGCTTCTGTAGATCAAGGCTGACTCAGGAACCCATACCAATTCTCCCAGGAGAATGAGCAGGTATATATTAACAAAACTGAAGTTGCTTCTCCACATAAGAAAAAAACCCCACCTGTAAGTTCCAGTCTTTTCAGATGCATTCTTTTTCTTTTGGCATTTAGAAAATACTCTCATTTCCTCAATGTGTTGCTGCTTTTTACATGCCTGCATAAGCAGAAAAAGTCTTATGCATCACAATCTTGCCATGAATGGAAAGAGCCCTCATTCAGTCTCACAGGACTTCTTTTGACCTAAATTGGCCTTACAAATATAACAGCATTGCTTCAGAAGACTTGGCTTATCCATTCAGTGACTGTGCTGGCTGGGATCTCTAACTCTTTGGGAATAGAGAATCTGCTCCAGGTTGGGAGTCAACTGCTGGTGTAACACTGACAGATGCAGGACCCATATGCCCAAGTCTGGGTAGGATGCTTGTACCACTGGCATCTGGATGTCAGCTTTCCTGTTTCTGGCTCTTCTGCTGGCTTTGCTGATAAACCTGATTGTCTGTCTGTTGTGGGTCAGCCTGCTGCTGCCCTGTAGTCATGTTTTGTGAATTACTCAGTGGTTCCTCTCTATCAAGGAGTACTACCTGAGCATACTATGTGTCCCTTAATGCTGTCATAGGCCACTACACACCTAATTCTGGTATTTCTACTGTTTCTGGTGATTTCACCATAGATGAAGAAATCTTGCAGGTGCAGCAAATCCATAGAACATGTAAATGTTCATCTCCTGTCTTGTGGACAGGAAGTAGTGCTGATACCATCCATTACTTTTTAATCCTAAACAATTTTTTATTGTTAGATATAGTCCCAGGAACTGCAAGTGTAAGATTTGAATGACCAGAAAGACATTTTTATGAAGAGGAAAACACACATTAAAATGTTCTTTAATAGCAAAAAAATAAAACAATAAACAAAACCTATGTAAAAATTTTCCAAAGTACTATTGACACTTACTTAGATATTTGCATGGGTCACCCTGGCAGGCACATTCTTGAAAGTAAAAGAAATGCCCTTTAAATTATGTGTTCTGTTGTTGCTACTATTCTTCCTTAGTTGCTCTGAAAATGAGAGTTTTTATCCCTTGAGAATGAAAAGTATTGACCGAAGTACTTAAGAATAAACATTGATGATACCCACATTTCCTTAGGCAAGAAGTAAGAAAGGCTATTTTCTGTTTATATTTGGAGTTTACCAAAACCAAAGCCTACCCATGAAGGAGGCCACTGAATCTCATTCTAGAACAAGGCTTAATGGTATATGCACTCCTATATCCAGCAATAGCAGCTACAATCACTTCATGCCAGGCCTCCTACATGTAGATAATTTATACCCTCATCAGGAATAATCTATCTGGGAGCTGGGGGAACTTCTGTAGAGTGAAAGCCAAATGCTGCTAATTGGCCTTGGCAAACACTGGAAGTGTGGGGGGCAGTACAAAGCCAGTAGCCTAAATGTGCAAGGACTAGACATGCAGCAACCCCCTTCCTCTCCTACAGCATGTGACCAACCACATGTGGTCTAAAATGCAGCCTAAAATGCAAATGTGTGGAATCTTAAGTAGACACAAATAAGAATCCCTACAATGGCCTCAGTGCAATGCCAGTGACAAGAGCAGGCCTTTCTGCAGGAAGGTGTATTATCTCCTGCTAGCCAGCTGATATACAGGTTAAATCTTTCACAGGCACAGCTTCAGGAGCCTACAACTAGGTGTTTAACCACAATACTCTTTTTTATTTTTTTGGTGCCAGCTGCAAAACATAACAATTAGTAACTACAAGAAATTAAATGCAAAAACTGTTTTTCATTTTGAGGATGTTAAGCTTGGGTTTATAATAAATAAAACCAAGTATTTTTTCTTGCTTTGATAGACTAATACAACATCATATCCCTGAAAATCTGTACTGTTTCCTACCTTCTTATATACATTCTGATAAATATTATTTATGTTTAGGAAATCTAATACTTCTTCTTCAAAGGGACGATCATATTAGGCATTTGATTTTGCTTGACTACGTAATTTGTAAAGGATTAAAAACATTGCCTTGATCATTACTGCTTCAGAAATGTAAATGTAAAAATTATTTGAGAGAGAGAACAAAAAAAGAGACAGCAAGTTTAGCAGGACAGTCTTTCAATGATACTTTTTCAAGTCCTAAACTTCTTGTTTTCAGAATTAACAGAGAGCTTACTCTTATTTCCAGAATTTTCTGCTGACCATATACTTTACATTATTAAGCCTTGAAATTCTAAACCATAACAGAAATACAGTTTTGTGTAAAATTTTGGTTGCTTTGAATACTGAGACCAAACTTTCAATTTAAATCTCGCCTGTAAATGACCTTCTTCAAGACTGTACAGAGGAAATCTGAGATCCTCTACTACATGTATGCTGCATATCAGGGCTCCACTCAAGCTCTAGCTTTGATTCATTAATTTTCAATAAAACTAACACTTTTTTTCATGCTGTGGTCTAAGAAGCATTTGCTGATAGCCTGAAGAGAGCTGACCAGTCCCATACTGGTAGTGTGTCCCTTTTCACCTGATGTTATTTTTGGAATAGCAAAAAGCTAAGTGGCCCTATCAATGGGCTAGGAGACCATTCCTACAGCAAAGGTGGCCTCTATAACAACTGTTCTCTATTGTATGACTCTCTTGAATTGTGAGGAGAACTTCTGAACTCTAGACACAAACATACACCCATCACAGATTTTTCTTTCTCCTTAAAGTGTGCCTTGAAGGCAGATAATCCACCACCTCTGTGCTAAAAAAACCCAAAATAATGAAATCATAACGATTAAAATCTTCATGTTGAGCAGAAAATACCACTGAAGGGAAGATCAGAATAACAAAGTGCAAAGCAAGCCAATGATACACACTTTAAATCACTAGCTACAATAAATATGTAGGAAACAATTTACAAGGCATTAAATCAAACCTGAATTCTGTGAGACACGATCAAAGAGGTATAGTTGTACAGTAATCTAAAATGGCACATATCTAAATAGGAATCTCCTTTAAATTGAAGAAATGTAAAAGTAAAAAATTCATTGGCTAAGTGCTGTGCATAATTAATGAAGAGAGTCCAGCCCCAGTTTGCAGCTATTGGGACCTTATTACGCATGTGTGTGTGTGCATGTGTGCACCTAAATGTGATACCATGTAGTTACACATAACTGTTTCACTTGTGGAAATGTTATCTGTTTTTCCCATAGTTCCTTTTTTAAATTTCTGTACAGGTAGAAACTCTAATACAATGACATTTTAGCAGCAACTAATAGAAACAACCACTTAATCGACTTTTGAGATAATATACTTCAGAGCAGAGAGTATGCTATACAAGCTTGACTCATTTATTTCAACAATATTTGTATTCCCTTAAATGTTATGTACTTAAAAATCTGTAAAGGTGATGGCATTTTCAAGGTAAACCCAGGAAATTCAGAACTAAATCTTCAGTTTTTATAGCATTGGAGAAGTTTGAACACATAAGCTGCAATATTTATTTAGACCTCAGAGATGGAAACAAACAAACAAAAACTGACTAGCAGATACCTGATATGATGAAATAACTCAGAGTTAAAAGCAGCCTTAAACAATAGCATTCACATGAATCTCAGCTGCCCATGATCCATTTAAGGGTTTTCTGTTTGCAGACTAAAACCCTACCCTTTGTTAGCTCCCAGGTAAAAAGAGAACACACAGTCCTGCCCTTCACATCCATTGCAGAGGAGTATGAATGATGTTTAAAGCCTATTTCTAGTGTTTTATTTTTATTAGACCTGAAATGAGAAATATTTGAAATCTTTGAAATTGTCATCAATATTTTCAAAGAAGTGAAGAAAAATATCAGTTAACTTACTGAGCATGCCCATGAAATATACTTTTCCCCATTTTTATTTATTTATTTATATAAAATCAACACTCTTCCTTTCTTGATAAATGCTGCGATTGAAAAAAAAATGAAAAAGTTTTCTGAAATGAGGACACTTACTGCCCTCACCTATATCTTTACAAACACCATAGAAGGTATAATTCTTTCTGGTGAACCCACACATTAGTTTATGCTGTCTATACTTTTCAAGCCACCTTACTTCAGAGAAATATAGGGCAAAACCCCAAATCATAGCTGAATGCAGACTCCATTAGAGTTCTGTTGATGTACCTGAAGAAAAAAACCTTCAGGTTCTACAGGCTACAGAAACTCTTCCATTTCTTTTAATGAACTATTCCCTCTGATTCAATACAGCCCACTGGCTATGGAAATGACAACACTCAGCAGGTGACAACAAAACGGTCAACAAACAGGGCTGAGATATGTAATTTTCTTCAAATAGTTTCTCAGGAATTAAATAACACACTACTGTATGTGTACATGTCCTGCTCAGATCAAATATTCTTTTTATTAAATGAAACTGCACACTTCTATATATATAGTTTCCATATAAAATGCAGGTTTAAGTATACTGCTCCAAGCTCCAATTGCAAAACAATTTGCTGTTTCCCACACCTCCCCAGTCTCCTTTTAGCATATAACCCCTTGGGCAGCAAGTGCTCGGATGTTGTACCTTTGCCATAACTCCAGATTGAAAGCCCTGCCCTTATGGAGTCAATCTGATGCATTTGCTATGACTGGGACAAATTGGAGTATGCAAATTAGCACCTTTTGAGTCTCCTGAACCCAGGAAATTCTCTTGCTATGTGTTCCAGCTAATGGACCTGAGATGTCCTTTCTAACAGTGCTGTCTGTGCAACTCCTTTAACCTTTTCAGATTCTGATCTAGCCTTTGTTCCTAGCCCTTTTTAGAATCGTGCAATGTATCAAGTTAACCTCTGTTATAATTTAAACTGGTGTAACACCAGAGCCACATCATGGCATGCAGTGGCATTTACACGTGTTTAAAGTGCAAAAGAGCATCCAACAGTGAATAGAGGCCCAAAACATTAAAATTTCTAAGAGAGCTTTTTGTGCCTACTTTCAGCTTCAAATACTTATCTTTACTCTGAATCACTTAAACTAGCACAAAATGCCCAATTAGATTTCTAAAGTTCTAAATAAATTAACATCCAGTATAAGAGTTTGCCCTTCTATGACAAAAGTATGATCTTCTGAGAAGACTGTCAATCTACAAAGTGTTTGAGGAGCAATTGCTGATCAACCATGAACAGACTCCTATGTAGACTTTATAGAAATCTACAGAAAGAAGCAGAAAGATGAAATTGCATTATCCTCAAGTCATAAAGGGAAAGCTGCTGCTGGAGATACCTTGTCCCTGGAAAGGCACACTGCAAAGCAAGACAGTAATCTTTTCTTACTGGAGTCCTATGACTCTTTTCACAACATTTCAGCACTTACACTGACTTGCTGCCTTTGAACTGTGTTTGGGTGTGGTGTGTGAACAGTTATAAAACACACATTTCATGTTGCCCCAAATTACTGCTTCCAAGTAGATTGTGTGCCTATCTCTCCTCAACACAGCATTTAGTATGCTGATATTCTCCTCTCTTGCTGATTTTTTTTTTTTAGATTGTCTGGACAATTTAATATTCTTTGGTTCTGGCAACTTAAAATTGTATCTTTTCTAGAAAGTTGTACTTTCATCAGGATATATACAATCTCTTACATCAAAAATCCATCATTGTTCAGTTTATACTAAGGCACTACATCATCCCATTTATTACTGTTATAGCTCTGTTTTGGAATTACTAAGCTGAACTGTATAATCATCAACTATTCTCGAGAAAACATGGTTGCATACTAAATGCTTTTGATTCTGGATAAAGATGTAGATGAAATAAATATCTTTTTTTCTCCCCTTTGTTCAGTTTCTGGACTGCATTTTGTTGAGAGCATTTGGTGTTCCCTTTGGTTTTGTACCCAAACTCTCTGGATGCTACTTAATGTCCGAAAGAAAACTCATATATATAGGCTGTACTTGACAATTAGGAGGTTCAGATTTAAAACTGAAGTACACAAAGTAGTCTCAGTATATGCCCTACAGAAATCATTCCCGCACAGAACTTTTATATGATCTCCAAACCTTCAGTTCTGACTTGCTGTGTACTTGTTCTGTCTCATTGCATTTATGCACAGCTCTGCACCAATAGAAAGTTTAGTATCACTTTGCTGAGTGGTTTGATCTGTAACAACTATTTCCTCTTAATTCATCTACTTAATTTCCACTTTATTTTTGGCTACTGATGCATAACTTAACCTCTACTTAATCCCCAAAATTTTTACTTTCAGACAGCACAGATCTATGCTCTCCAACATACCCTAAGTTTTGTCAGGCCTTTCACATTTTCCTCTTTTCGTTTGCCTTTGACACATGCTAACAGATGTCAGTTTGTAGTCTACCCCTTTAACCCAATGCAGACAAGAAGCTGAACAGTCTTCCTCATTCTCAGAAAGTGTACCACTGACATCATCATTAGCAATTGCCCTTCAGAAATTTCCAAACCAGCAGAAGTCTTTTCTCCTGACACTTTTTACAGCCTGGAAAAATCCTCCATCAGTACTACCATCTGCTGCTTCCTCACCTTTAGTCTTGTGTCACCATTTCTGTGTTGACTAGTGTTATACAGAGATAACCTCATTATATAATACTCAGAATGACTTAAAATAGTAAATGAGAAAATAAATCTTCTCCCTAATATTTTATAGCACTCTAACACTTTCTTGTCTCTTTTCCCACTTTTTAAATTTTCTTGTCAGATGGAAGTCCCTATAATAATTCAAATATTGGAAGAAAAGAGACATCCACTCAGCTATAGCCTATCCAGTCAACTTCTTTTATTTATTGCCTTTATCTAATTAAAACACTACAAAGTTTTACACAACATTTGTGGGGGAAGAAAAATTTTAGAACTTTGTATCTCATTCACTTATGATTATTCATACTGCTTGGCTGATTTTAATACCTAACTAACAATGGGCTTACAAGGCAAAGTATTGGTACTTTTTTCCCTTCAGGAGAAAATTCTGTTTCTCCATTACACTATTAATTGTGTGCAACTCTTGTACCATCCACAATTGTTCACTACTGCAAAAATGTAAATAACTTGCTCTGTTTACTATTCTCTCTGTTTGCCTTAATGAAACATTTTCACAAATGTTGCCCAATCTAAACTGGTTGCATGCTTAACATACATATTTACAATGTATGGAGACCTTTGCCCACATACTCTCCAGCAAGATGGTGTTTTAAAAAATAAATAGCATCATTGTCCTATTATATTCTAATCTAGTTACTATGGATTAACAGCAACATTTTCCAAACATGATTAAATACTAAAGTGAAACTGTATAGTGAATTCTTTCCACTTTTTGTCTATAAAGCTTGATAGAAAACCATTGTGTTGGGGTTGTCTCCCTGGAAGGAAAGCCCCAGAAAACTCCAAACACCTCCTCCTGGTGGACCAGTTCATCTCGAGAGAAGTCCCCCATAGACCCAGAGTAGACAATGGTTTAGTCTGAAGATGAGTAACACCCACCCAAACTGTCATTGGTTTCCCTGCTTGTCTATCCCATGTTAGTCTCATCCCCAGTTCCAGAAAGTTCCTCGTTACTCGGT